>JABJVR010027197.1:4987-36033 GCA_025773905.1 Chitala chitala
TGTCTGGCTGCCCACTGCCCGCCCCCCCCCCCCCCCCAGGGTTAAATGCAGAAAACAAATTTCATTGTGACATGAATGTGTAACATGGACATGTACGCAATGAAAATAAAGGCTGATTGTTAATATTGTGAGTTGTTGTTGTTGTTGTTGTTAGGAGAGCAATATTAATTCTACATTTCTGAGACTGATGGAAAACTTGTATCACAACAATGGTCAAAAACTGGTAAATTTAGGTTAGCTGTGTTTAAGAAATGGAAAAGCTGAAATGGAATGTCTGACATTTGAGATTTGCAATGCTATATTATGAAGCAATCATTAGTTAAATATCTAACTTGTGCTGCAGTAGATCAATTTGATATAGATGATGGCATGTGTGTGTCTGTGTGTGAAAGAGACAGCACGTGTTAATTTTTGTACTCGAGCACTTTGTTCAATTTCCATTGTTGCTTTGTTTTCTTGTATATGCTTTAAGTGTTTTCTTTCCTTTTTAACTAAAATAGATCACTTTCTAGTACTATTTATGGTCACATCAAATATCTTTTTGTATTGTGTCATTTCAAATAGAATCAAATGCATTTTATTTTGTATTTATATAAGGTGGTAAGGTGGAATGATTGATTTGTACATTGTTTACTAGACTCTATTGTTTATTAGCAGGGTATTAAACTGGAATTACTAAAGAGCTACTGATATATAGGGAATGTATAGTTTGTCTTATCTCATGGTTACTTTCTGTAATTTTGTGTCTTTTGTGATTTTATTTTTTAACTGTGTCATTTTCTGTAGTAGCAGTCTTGGTTTACCCTTTCGCTAAATGGCTGATTGCTTTTTACAGGGTTAGAGCGCCCCCTCTGGCAATCAGTAAGGGAGTGATGTGTCTCTGCCTATAAGTGCAGAGCACACTACTAACTGCTCCATACTGGAATGTCCCCCAGGGCATTGCCACACTCCACTGAGCATGTGCAGTAGCCCGAGCTAAGGTGTCTTCAAATAACTTTTGCTCAGAATGACCATACATGCAGAATGTTGGCAAAAACATAAAAAAATAATGTAAAGCAAGTAGGATGGGTGGATAGATAATATTACAAATCAAAATCAGATTAATGAAAAGGGCAATGCAAAAATGGTACACAGCACAGGCTAGTATGAAGAGTCTCCTTCTTCAGTCAGTCAGTAGGCGCTTACAGGTTGAATTGTTCTGTTACCTTTGGCCACTTGTATGTTATTAATGTTGTGCATCCCTGACATTCTGTCCTTCACAATGTATGCTGATATGCTTTCATTAATAAGTGTACTGTAATTGGCTTTTTCTCATTATGGTGCTTTTTTTCACTATCAAAGTGAACTGAGATCCGGTTCACAGCACAGTTCTTTCAAGGAAAGGTTAAGATATGCCCTCAATAAAGACATAAGTTAACTTGATGACAAGTAATTCCATTACTGTAAATACTCTGCACACACATGCTACTATATGTCTATAGAGAAATACCTATTCTCTACTGTTATTTATATTTCATTTAGCGGTGAAGCACTCAAGATCAGTGCAATGTGGTACAGTGCAGATAGAGCAAGCTAGATGGAAAGCACCACACCATTCTGGCCATGTGTGGAGTCCAACAGGAATAATACAGCACTGGTTTGGACACTTTATTAAATCAGAAAGCAAAGACTGATTTCAATTTCAATTTATTTTGATATAGTGCCTTTCAGAACAAGTTGTCTCATGGTGCCTTACAGAAAGAAGTTACAGATAATACAGAAATAACAGTGAGTGGATGATTGAAGGTAAAGTCAGACACCTGATGAGAACAGCGACACCACAACGCGTGGCCATGTGACTTCCTACTAGTCCCATAAGCACTTCTTTATGAGACAGTAAAAGGCTGTTTGCTTCAGTGCTTTACAATCAGTGAAGATACAGTAGTTGCCTTACATGAGCATAAACATCCCTATTATTTACACTCTTATAGTCCTGTGCCTTGTTTTAGTCACATGGAATGGCTACGCTCGTGCAAGTCATTAAGTTCTCTCTTAGCAAAGAAAAAGCTTTCCCTGACAGTGAGGACAATAGAGAGCTGTCAGAGGTTGTCTCCTCTCCTGTGTTGTGGCTATAAAGGAAGAAAGAATACAGAGCCAAAGCCGTGGAGAAAAGTCTGAGACCATGAGCAGTCCCTCTGGGAGTGAGATGTGATGCCTGGGCTGTTGCTAGGACCCGCCAGCTCTCAGGCTGACCTACATCACAGCTTCCTGTCTCTTTGGGAGGACACTGATGTGACATGAATCACTGTAGGAGTAGAGCCTGTGACTGGTCCTCCACAAGGCCGACTTTAGCATCATTCGTGACTAATGGTGTATTGCTCAATTCAGCCACAAAGTTCTTAGTTGGGCTTCATAGCTTGACAGCACAGCAATGCAAGTAGGGAGGCCAGAAAAATGGCATGTTTCACTCAAGTTCTGCTTTGTTTGGTCTTTTATAAAAGACCAAACTAACTTTTATATCTGCTGATTAGGCATGTCCTCAATGAAGCAGTTATGAAATAAAAAACACTTTAAAATGTACATTATTTTTGTTGGAGGTAGTTAAACATCATTAGTAAAAAACAAGGTGTATTTCATGATGCCACAATCACAGCCACCTTTGAAATGTTAACTACTTGGTGCGTTTTTGTTGGTCAGAGTAAATTGTTGTGGGGCTTTGGGGCATAAGGAATGAGGGGCCATTCACAAAGGCCCTGACCAGGGACCAAACCAAGAAGCTCAGAGGACTATAGGCGACAGCATTCTATTACAGTGACTGTCCCTGAGGTCACAGTGATTGCTGTCCAGTGAGAGGCTGTCGTCATGGTGGGAGCTCAAACTCTTGCGCAGATCGGAGGGAGTGCCCCCCTCTGCCATCCCCTGCCGCCCAGGTCCCGGCTTCCCGTGCCCCTGCCAGAACTGCCTGGCTTAGCATGAGCGACAGGTTGCTGTGAGACCTCATGTATTTAAGCAGGAAATACGGGGAAGAAGCGCAGCCATGAGGGGAGGGAAACACATCAGAGGAAAAATATTAAGTTGTTACATTGTTACTTGTTACATAGTTGTTATATTGTGACCTGCTGCTTTTTCCTCACTTTTAACATCGTGCATTATAGCTTTACAATAATGTGCTTCACAGAAACAGGCATGAATGCAGGACTGGCCCTCTCAAATACTTTTAATTATGTAACTTGAAGAGGATGGCCTATTGCACCTGTAAGTATGGAGCAAAATTATAAGGGAGGCACCTAATCGTTGTGTAAATATGGGAAATGCTTGTAACATTTACAGTTAATTTATAACATGAGTACATACAGAAATATGTAAACAAACCTGCAATGATTATATACAACTTCTGGCATCAAACAATGTTAATGGAATCTTGTTTTCTGCTGCGTACCTTAAATTCCAAGTACATCTGAAAGATTAGAGGAAGAGTTCTTCAACACCAAATGGGGCAGCATTGCGATTTCAGAGAGGAATCATTACAATTACTACCTTTTTCTCTGTTAATTTGTGCTTTGAAGTGCAGCCGTGACTGGGCAGAGGCGGTGTTGGCAGCACATCCGCACAGGGTGCTCTGACAGTAAATCTTCCAGTGCACGTGGAACAAGAGATGCAATAATACTGGGCTTTCAACAGCACAACAAAGATTTGCTTTGAAGCATCAAGGGCTCCGTGGAAAACGTTGCCACGTCAGAGGTAATCGGCGGAGCGCCGTCCTGCACGTGGCTTCATGCCAGCGAAGTGGTTCCATGCAGGCTCACATGTCAGAGACTGTGCCTGCCATGGGGCAGCGTTACAGACCGGAGCATATAGTGCTGAACGATCAAGAAGCGCACAGGCCATGAGGGAATGTACAGTTGTCTCTCATATCATTCTCCAGGCTTTTTTGTGGACTGTTAAATACTATACTAAGTATTACTGTTCTTCCAGAGAGGCTGTTTAAAATGTTCAATGCTGACTACATGGGAGGGTCCCTGAGCACTGCATAGCTAGATGTTTATTTGTGAGACAAAGGAAATAGAGTCTGGCGATTAAGTAACTATTGTGATATACACTTATAGATGTGGAATTCCATCCAAGGTATTGCAGTGCATTTGGAGACTCTATTAAATGTATAAATATTGTATGGTTTGGAGGCCAAGGAGTGACCAGAACTCTTCTTGTCCAAATGTCTACTTTCAAAAGAGTAGACTGGATTTATATCACTAAGTATTTTAAGAAAACTTACAGAGTGTTGACACTTGGAGAAAATAGTAGTTTTGGAGACAGCATCAGGTAATGCTATGTACAGTACTTTTGGTAGCAAGGTGCAGCAAGGTGGGTTGCACTATTTCCTCACACCTCCAGGGAAGCAAGGGTTGTGAGTGTGTATTTGACTCTTGGCACTACGTGTGTGAAGTTTGCATGTTTTCCCTGTGTGGGTTTTTTTTTCAGTTTCCTTATACAGCCCAAAGATATGCTAGTTAGGTGGACTGGATAACTGAAATTGTCCTTTGATGTGTTGGCACCCTGTCCAGGGTCTGCCATGGCAGGGATAGACTCTAGGTGACCCTGCAAAGGATAGGCAGTTGGATGTAGTATATATTTGCCAAAGGTCATCCATGAAATGTAGTGTTTTTCTCAAAACAGACATCTATAGTTGAACTTAAGTCTTGAAGCTGTTGCTGTGCCGCCTCCTACTGAGAACAAATGGTCGCCTGTCATACTGTTATTTTTTTTTTTTACCAGAGTTGCTAGATATATCAGGTAAATTCTTTAAGACATGTTAACAATGTCTGCAGCAGATGTCACTGGAACATGTGGCAAATGCATGCCTAAGTTAACATTCCTCAGGTTTTCTATTGGTTTTTTTAGACAGGAAACCAAAACCTCAAAAAAGAAACTAGATCAAGCAGTGAAATAGATATTGAATAGTGAAATTAGTAAATCATCACCAATACTTTCTATTGAGCAAAGCTGTTCCTTTTCTGTGTCTTTAGGAATTGTTGGAAAAATTAATGAATATCCTCCATGGTCAAAGATAACATATGAGCAGCTTCCTGTTTTATAGGCTGAGTCTGAGAGAAAGACTGTAGAATTATAGGTAGAACATTGTACTGACCTGGGACTTCAGTTTGTTCATGGGTATGTAGAGAATGTTAAAGTTAACACTGGAGAGGGAGAGAAATTATCACTAAGGTATGTAGAGAATGTTAAACTTTGTGTTTATTCTCTTCCTCTTGATTTACTTCTCTATCTTTTTATGTCTGTGTCTCTGTGTCTGTTTTGGTGTTGAATACATAGTGCTGCATCTGAGGACTCTTCGTGTCGCAGTGTTGAAATTGCAGTGGATGCATGGAACAATGTTGAGGTGGCAGCAGTGTGGCGGAGTCATTCTTGCACAAAATATTGGCTTCATCTGTGTTTAATTTCCCCAAGTCTCTTCCATCAGAGGCATCATCTTTTCAGGACCCCTCCGCTGAATTATTCACTCTGCTGGCTTTTGTACCTCCGTCCATGTCCTCCCACTAAGGAGTCCCACAACCGGCAGCACCTCCCTGCCCTTTACTAGACAGCAGGAGGGGTAGTCATGGAAACGGACACAGCGCATCACAGCGCAGCCTGGGATCCTGAGGGCCGTTTGGAGGAGGTCGTCTCCTTGCATCCCATCTGGGAAGCTTCACTCCAGCAGAATGGGTGTGATACGGGAACACCACAGAGCCTAATTGGTTTAAGGGGCTTTTTGCAGTGCCTCGAGAGTGATTGTCTGTGCATCTGCTTTTAAAAGCGTGCACTCCTGAGCACAACGTGTGAAAGTCGCAAACTCACAGATGTCCTGTTTCATTCTGTCAATAAATACCACATTGAAGCAGATGATCTACCTATCCTCATTTCCATTGTCATGTATATAATGCTTTTTCAACTCATAATAGCATCTTTATAAAATGGCTGCTGTTCCTATATAGACTGCATATCTGAAACACCAGAAGTGGTCAGATCAATGGTAGTGAAATATATGCTGTTTACTACAGCTGCCTCTGTTCATGCAAATGTTGTGACCTTTTCAAATGGGTGGTTTGGACAAAGGGATCTGACCTCTTACTTTGAGCTTTAGAAATGGCAATATATTCTTTAATTTTCAACGAAGGACAATGGACTCCACATGCACCACTCACTGTTGTGAGCTACCGACACGGAACGAAGGTGACCTTGTCGTTAATATTCAAAAGGAATTTCGCTTTGATAGGAGATCTAATTAAATTGTGTTTTCTTATAAAATAACAAATGTAACACTGTCCTATCTCTTGTTCTGTGTGGGGCCCAAAGGGAGCACAGGAGATAGGGATCCTTTTGTTAGCCCCAGTGCTCGGAAAGTAACTTGCCAGAGTCCTTTGGGGCAGAGCCATTGCCTGTGTGCCCAAACAGAATCTCCCTCATCATGGTTCCCAGTCCCTGCACTGCACTGTCTGACAGCCCATTGGAATTCATGGGTTTGTTTAATCACAGACAACCAGGCAAACTTAATGGAGCGTTGGGCATGTGCGTGCGTGTGTGTGTGTGTGTGTGTGTGCAAGAAAACCAACCCAAGACAAGCTCTGGGCAACAGCTTTCTTTAATGGCCCAAGCCCTTCAGCATGGAGCCCAGGGAATCAGGGACCCACGCACCCCCTCTGCTGTACAGCCACAGCTTCCCCTTAATTGCCTATTAGGTAGATCTACATCTCAGAGAAAGCTGGAAAAGCTGCTTTCCGGCCCTTTAGTGATAGCGGCAGCATCCTTCAGCTGGGCTGCTTTAATTAGAACCCCAAATCTATCCTGTTTGATCAGGTGTTTAAGATATTCCAAGAGGGAGACATTCCTCCCCCCCCTTACAGAACCTGATTGTTCTTTTTTTTTGCTTTGTATTCAGACTCATCCAAAAGCTGAATTTTGAATGTCCCAGGAGCCTTGTGAAATTGTAGCGCTGCCATTTTTGTATTCATTTATTTTAATGTTGAAAGGGAGCCTTCTTTAGTGGACAGTGCTTTCCTCCTTATCTGCCTGCCTTTTTACCGATGCTCTGCTGAAGGTCCCTAACGGCCTATGTCTTGTCCGGCGTCTGTGTGGTAATGACACACCCACACACACACACACACACACACACACACAGTTATGTGACTCCCATTGGTCTGTCGTCCCGCTCTTCTCCTCTGCCCCACTCTCTCTCGTTAGAACCACGCTGTCTGACTCGTCTCGCTGACATGTGACCTTGAGGCTGGAAAGTGCCATAATTGCATCTTCCGTGCCCTCTCCTCCCTCCAATGTGGCACAATTCGAAATGTTCGGCCCTGAAGCTTAACTCTCTGTTTGTTATCACCTGGGCGTCTGCCTGCATGTCAGCATTTTATGCGCTGTTTTAATGAAAGCAAAACAGAGAAAAAACTTCTAGAAAGGCAAGTAGACCAGCACCATCACACTAACAGAAAACTAAACAGCTAAATACCACTGCTAATATGGGCAAAAAGTTGCTGTTTGGCATGTTTATACTCTTAGGAAATACTTTTTATGATTGGTCTCATATTTTTGATAATAGTATAAGTTTTTCTGTACAGCAAGTCCAGTTCATTACCTGTTGCACTTCCACTCCCCTTGTTATTAATTACAAATTTTAAATTATACTCTTAAACATCAGACACCCCCTTTCTACAGTTAAGCAGATGACAGCACTGATGAGTATTCTTATGTTACACGTCCAATCTGCCGAATATTTTTCCCTACTATCATCCAAAGACCCTCTGTCCAGTCAGCAGGATATTAGGTTCAAGCTGAAAAGCACAACGTGTGATTAAGAAGAGCACCCCAGTTAACTGGGTCACAAGAAATGCCTAATCATTTTGTGTTTCAATTGTATTGTTTTATGGAATTAAATCAGACATAATTCACTATTCAGCTTGTTGAGTGAGTAATAAAAGAACTGTGATTTGCACGTTTTATATTTTAATTGAGGTGATTAAATTACCAGTAAGGTATTAAGAAAGAGCTACTAGCACAGCTAATATGCATGTTTTTTACCCATTCTGTCCTGTGTTGTGGATTGTGGTGGGCAGTTTAGTGGTACAGAGTTGACCACAAAGTGAACATGTTAACACAGCAGAGTGACCCCTGACTTTTAGCATTCATTCCTGGGGTCCTGTTGTGGGACATGGCTTCACATCATTTGTTGTTAAGCTCCACCTGACCATACCTCACACACTGTACACACCTTACCACTGCACTCACCTTCCATGCTGCACTTTGCATTTGATTACTGCTGAACCACCACTCTGTTGTTAACCCCTGCCACAGTATACAAGAGGCCTATTCAAAAATGATGTACCGTCCAGGTGTTTGTCCCCAAGAGCCACCAGATGTACACGTACAGAGCAGCACTTGGACTCCCAGGACCTTAGTCTGCACAGCTTCTGTAAGAGTAACTCAGACAGAAACGATCAGTCCTATTGATTCAGAGCTACTGAAAACCATTGATTTGTTCTGTACATCCTAGGTATTCGTACTATATATCTTGGCCATTTACAACATTCTGCCAGCTCAGTTATACCACACTCACGTAATCTACAGTACACTGTTGTCAGTCCACTCCTGTTGCAGTACATTTACTCAGTTTTTTGTATTGTGCACTCTGTCAGTAAAAAAAGCTGTCCTGTAAGAACACGTTCACCATCTAGGCCCTTGTAACTAATTTGATGATCCAGTGGTCACTGCTGTGCCTGATTTTCAGCGTGAGTAATAGTCTTCCTGGCTCTTCTATGTTGTGTCATCAGCGAGCTCTCCACTACACGTGTCTGTAAAAGGATTGACTTGCAGCTGCACAGGTAACCACTCAGATAGGACAGAGCATGCCAAGGCTTAACACAGTAATAAACAGCGTTTCCTCTCCTGCTGTGAAGCACTAACACGTGTCACACTTTTTGAAGTTATGTGATTTTGTGAGAATCTAGTACTTAAATCATGTTTAGAGCGCTTTTTGATTTTTTTTAATCCATGCGCTGTTGCCATGGAAACAAGAAGAAAGCTTTGACAGGCCCAGTCCTTGACTCTGTGTGTGTGTGTGTCTGTGTGTGTCTATGTGTGAATGAATTTTAATCACACCGTTTACGTTTTTACCCATCTTGAAGTGTCCCCTCCCTCAATTCCTCATCTGAACACAAAAGTTCCCACAGCCCCAGTGGGCCAAGTCAGGCAGAGCCCATGGGTTAGCGTTTGGCTTTGAGGGCAGGACAAACAGCTGGCTGACATCACTTCTTCTTCTACTTCTTCTCAGTCACTGAAGGTGATTCTGCAAGAAAGTTGCTAAGTGATTAGAGGCTAAAAGAAGTGCATTTGCAGCACTTGATGACAGTGCAAACAGTTTGTTTAGCAACTGAAAGCATGTTTATCTGCATTTTTCTTTTCATATTATACATATAAGCATCTTTGGGGTTTAGAAAAGTAAAACAAATATGTTCGATGTATGACAAATGTGATTTTGCTGTAGACTATACACGGAGTAATTTAGCAAAACTATAACGTGACAATTCAAGACTTACAATGTGGTTGGTTCTGTATGCTAATGCTATACAGTACATATTAACACATGTAAAAAAGCCATCACAAAATGCAGCATCTCAGTCTTTTAAAATATTATTATGTGTCTTCTGTGCCTCTGTCAAAATTAAATTTATATATAAAAAAATCAATTGTGACGCTCAAAATGGATACACAATGGCTCACAGAGGTACAGAAAGTTATGATAGCACAGCTGTCTCTGGGTGATGACAAAACCTGATGCTGGCATGTGCACTGTAACACACCCGAGGCCACATACCGTATTTTTATCAGCCTGCCGTCATTTATTCCCAAATTCAGCACTGAGAGATCAGTGTTCACTATACGGGTAGAAGATGCTGAAAGAGCTGCTTGTTTGTGCTGTTCGTCAACCGCTGAGGCCCGTTTCATAGTGATTACCTTCTGGAGAATGCATGCACGCAACCACACGGGGAATTACCTGTGCAGCACTCTATTGGACTTGGAGGGGAGCTAATCTAAGAGAGACCATTCAAATCCTGAGTTGTGTTGACACCTGGCTGCACTGAGCCTGCCCCCCCCTACTCCAGTACCACACAGCTCTTAGTGAAACGCGCAGCAGGAGGCTAAGGGCTGCTCTGATAGCGCTTGTCTCATCACTGCAGGCACGTTCAGAGGCGTCTGCAAGAAAATCGACCACTTTCCAGAAGACGCGGACTATGAGCAGGATGCGGCGGAGTACCTACTGCGTGAGTGCCAATATCCCCTTTGAGAATCACACACAATCGTTTCTCCACTTCGATCGCTTTGTTTCCTCATATTCCAAGAATGGAAAAACTATGTATTTCTTCTACTTGACTAAACACTAACATTTTATCTTGTTTTGCATCTACCACAATACTGCTGAGACTTAAAAAAGGCTCAGTTTTTGATGCACCTAATCAAGCTGATTATGTAATTAATTCAGTAACAATATAGCAGTAATCCTCAAACATCAAAGGTAGACTTCTGCGGCATACAACGCCTTGAAAAGGTGACGACAGAAAAAAAAAATTTATAGAGTGTGTGTTTGGACAAGCAGGGGTTGCTTTTCCTTAAACTCTTTTTCAATGTGTAACATGACATCTCAGATTGTGTCCAACAACTTCACAGTTCAGAGCTCATATATCCACAAGTCTTGTCACTGGAGTTTGTATTTAATGGCAATCTTCGGTCTAAAATTAGTGTTAGTGTTGAGAACAGAGGTTTCTATTTCGACAATGACTGCCTGAAGATGCTGACACTCCAGGGTTATTTTAGAGTTACTAACTTACTCTGCTCTCTGGCTGATTTTGTTGGGATGGCCTGTCCTAGACAGTTTGCCAGTGGTCTGAAACATCTTTTTATACATTATTTTACAAACAGTGAAATGGTTGATTTCACATACTTTGAAAATGGCTTTTAATCCCTTCCTAGACATACACATCAACAAATTTCATTTTGTGGGCCTCAGGCAACTTTTTTGATTTAGACATGATGGTACCATGTACCTCCACAGCTATAAATACACCCAGATTGGTTGTTTGAGGTTTATATAAGGTGTAACACTAATCATCTATTGTCAGGGTTGTTAGGTTGTTTGGATATAGCAATAAGTGTAGTCATGCTAACGTTTTCTACACAAGACGTTAGAATTGTTTAAGGAAAAAGTTACTAAATGTAAATTTGAAGTGTAACTTTTAAAAATTCATCACAGTAATCTATCAAAATTGTTGAAATGAAGATATACTTTCTGACAATTTTTTTCGAAGGGTGCATTTAAGTCTCACAGCACTGTGTACTGCTCTTGTATAATAATGACTTGAGGGTAAAATTGACAGTGACATCTTCTTTAAAGAACATAACTGTGAAGAATTCTGGTGATTCCTGAAGAATATAATCTCTGCTGTCCAGGGACCCACCCAGCACCACATCACCACCCCAACATTCTTACCACCTTGGTTTTCATGGTGACTTCACACCACGTCAGCAGCAGTGAAAGATGAACCAGGTTCCAGGTGACATCAATTTTTCACAGACATTCTGTAACTCTTTCAGGGCTAGTTATGAGGCAGAAGATATTTGTAGTAAACTGGCCAAAACGCAGTTGACAAGCAACTTCCCAAAAAGACCCCCCCCCCCAGTCCCACTTATTCCATGATATGATGTTATCTTTGGCTCGTGTCTGGCAATGGGTTTTTAAATGAAGCAGTGGATAGGTTTGTCTAGAGCAGCTAGCCTGATGCAGCCTTCAGCAGCTGAAATCAGTTCCCAGGGAGCATCCACAGTACTCCATCTCTGTCATGGCTGAAAAGAGACGGCACAGAGCCTCAAATTCATGGCTATGTCATGGTCTTCCCAGAAAGCTAAGGAGGCGTGATTCAGCAGGAGTAGCACAAAACAGCCCAAGCAGGTACTTACTGCTGCCCAAGATGTCACTGAAGGCTCTACTTCACTAATATCAGTCTGTACTGCTTTGCTCTGGCTTTTAAAATGGCTGTTGTTAGTACCCTCCACCCCGCAGCATGTTCTGCCTCCCTTTCATGTGTGCTAACTAGAAAATTGTCACAGATAACATCATAGCCCCAGATAATGGAACACTTGATCTCTTTGAGAGACTCTGTCTTTCCATGTGTGCCTGCATGTAGATATGTCTGTTTGTTTGAATAGATTAAGAATAGATTGTCTATACATCTGTCAGAATTTAACACAGAGGGAGATGAGCTTCCTTAAATTTAGTACCTGGGATATCTTTATAAGGTCCCTGCTTTGAAGCCTTTAGTCTGTTATCAGTTTTGAGAATGTGTGTGGTTTAAAATTTTAACTCTTTCAATCAATGTCAAATCTTGACTGTAACAATTCTGTAGTGTTTCCAGTTGTACCTTTTACACTGACACTTTTACACTTCCTGCATTTTGTAGAAGGTATAGTCCAGCGATGCTTCACTAGGGATTTTCAACCACAGTGCTGTCTGAAATTTGTGTGCAACTGCTGAATTTTAGGAAGACCTTTTGCACAGAAACATGAGATGGTAGCTGTACTAGAGAATAGTAAAGAAGATCTGTAGCCCGTATGACAGAAATCTGGAGTCAGTGTATCATACTCCTCATGGGAAGGTCAGCCACATAGATCCTGAAAACATAATTAAAGGTCAAAGATATCAGAGAGGCAGAGAAGCCTCACAGGAGCATAACAAAACCACACGGGTGAAAGAGCACTGCTGTCCTGCCCATCACAATAAATCTGACTATAAATAGCAATTTAGTAAGTAATCAGGAGTAATTGGTGCCACTGTTGAGCCATATTTTTTACACTTGTTGATGACTGTGCTCCATGCTATATGTCATGCCTTGTATACCATTCTTTCTCACTCCCTTTATTGAAACATTTCAACAACAAAACCTTGTTCTTGAAAGCTTTGAAAGCTTTTGCAATGGATGGCTTTACCAGTAGGATGCAACCAGGAAGATGTCAGGATGATCCCACAGGCCTAGAGAACTTTATTTGGAGTAAATCAAAGTAGCTGTAAATGATGTCAGGTGTATACTATTATTTAATATGGGATTGAATTTGTTTGGTTGATTCTGAACATAGCCAAAACTGCAATTATAAATTGAACATGTATGCAAACAAGTTTTTGTAAATTCTTGATCCCCTTCCCCCCACATTTTCTGTTTTGGTTTACCTTCTTTCTATAGGTTGCAAGCTCACAATAAAGGGCAAAAAACTTCTGACATGATTTATTTTGTTTTTTTTTTTTTTTTTTTACAAAAACCTTCCATTTTAACAGGGGTATACAGACCTTTTATATCCTCTGTAAATGTGTGGCACACTTTGCAAAGTCATCTTACCATAGCATTGAGAGTGTCAGTTTCTGTACCTTAGAGTCCATTGTGTCTTATGAACAGAGCCTGCACTTGCAGAAACCTGAGAGAAACACAGCAGAAGCAGGCATCATTTTAAGCCAGTCAGCTGAACCGTCTCACTGAGCACACAAAACATCCCTCCATTATCTCACTGTGACCATCACTTTCCCCCTTATAATTCAACAACATTACTGGACACGAGAAATTCAGCCAAGAGGGTTTGTAAAATGCCTATCCAACACACTGGTTGGGAATGCCACATCTCATGACCTGTCTGCAGAGCCATGGTGTGTTAAGTGTTTTCCATAATATGTATAAGATCATTCTGATCATGTAAAACTATGATTGACAAAGGCTGGCCTTGATAGCTGCTCTTTGTGTGGTGTAGCTCTCTTTTCACCATGATCGTGTGCGCTCTGTGGCACATGCACCTTCTTGTAATGGATATCTGCCATTTTAAAATGGAATGATGAGCTGCTCAGGCAATTAAGGGTCGTTTGGGCAGTAATAATTCAAGCATAGAAGGAAAATAAGGAAGCCGGAGGAAATATTAAAGCTCTCCCTCAGGCATCAGAATATTAATGTGGTCCACCATTGGAGGCGACGGCTTCTCTGGAACAAACGATAAGTAAACAGTGGAAGAGAAAAAGGGGAGGGGCCAGGTTTGCACAGGCAGTGAGATACCAGCGCTGAGAACGAGAGAGTTATTTTTTGCCTGTGCCCCAGGAAACAGAAGATGCATCAGAGTGACAATCACAAAGCTATTTTGTTGCAGGCAAGGAATCGGATATTTTACCGTCTGAGAAAAGCGCTGCCATATTTGCCATTCAGCTGCTGTGCCGCAGTGAATCAGACGCCATGAGATCGTTCACTTTAGATATGGAAATCTGAATATGGATGGCAAAAAGTATAAAACCGCCTGGTGTGAGAGGCTGTCTCCAAAGTGAATCGATAATGCAAGAATGAATCGCTGCTATTTTCTAAGCTTCCAAGACAGGCCCTTTGTTATCATTGGATGGAAGAAAGCATGACACAGTCAACTGTTTCCATGTGCAAATGTGATAACTGGTGCACATGGGGAAAAACAGTTGTTCATGTCCTGTTGAGGTTCAAACATTTTCACATTGTACTTAGGCAAGGTGTGTAAGGTGTGTATGTTATATTCCAAAGAAATGCCTTGCAATTGGACTATCAAATAATCATTCGTTGAGCACTTAGATACCATGTTAACATGAAAAAGTGTGGTGCTCAAGCAATAGAGGATTGTAAGGTAACACATATTTCATGTGAGAGATTTGCATTCACCCTTGGAAGTTTACAAGGGGTTGCTAGGATTGAGCTTGTCTTCACGATTTTGCACTCCAATAACATGAGACATCCATAAAAATAGGACAGTGCAAAGGCTTGGTAAATAGTTAGAATTTTGCACTTATGGGGCAGCAATAATAATTTTGTGTACCCCTAAGGAGGGCTTTTAGCCTGCATTTGCCAGCAATGTTGGTAAAACCCACAAGCCTTCAATAATACCTGTGCAAGCCTTCAGATCCTGTAAAAGGAGAAGCTCTGATTTTGTAGGGCAGTGTATAGGGAGAACAATGAGTAAAATGTGTTTTTGACAGCAAGGATTTTGGTGTTTGTCTTCAACTTCAACACAATTATTTCTCTAGTGTTTTCTCTCTGCTTCACAATGATCTGTGTTAATTTGGGTGAAAATGAGTGATTTTCACCAAGAGGTCACCGAGCTTGAAACAACACATGCACGGCGACAGCGGCTTTTTTTGCCGCAAGCGCTTTGAAGTTAATTGGAAATCGCACATGCTCAGTTCTGGGCAGATGCTCTCCCTGATAGCAATTAATCTGTGCATCCAGAACTGCTTGAAGCAAAGGCTGAGACCAGCGCATCAAAGTGCACAAGATCCTGAATCTTGTGTTCTATCACAGGACATAAGAATCCTACTAAAAAAAAGAAACATTTTTGGTTACTGCGCAATATCCTGCAGATGCAGAGCAGTGCGGGTGATTAAATATCAGGTATGATTTGGAATTCATTGATGGAAATTTTGTGAAATTAGAGTGAAGTCACTTTGTGACCTTTCGCCTCTTATTAGGGAGACATTTTCTCAACATTTTTAAAATCTTGCGTTTTGTTCTTAGCTTAGTCATCAAAAATACGAAATGAGAAACTTTAAATTAGGTACAAGAGGACCGTTTGAGGTGAACATTATATAATCTAGCTGTTTAACCAAGTGAATTTATTAGGCTAAAGTTCTATGGATTATCTAAAGAACAGCGAAAATCCAAGATAACTGGTCCAGCCAGAACTGGAAAGTAAATAACTAGTAAAGCACAGACAGACAGACACACACACACACACACACACACACACACACACACACACACACACACACACACAGACTTTCTGTAAAAGGATTCGCTAGAGGTAACATTGCATAGTGTGCTGCTGACTAACTACGGTTGTGTGTGCTACATGTTCTGCAGGGGCCGTGAGGGCGTCTAGCATCTTCCCTATTCTCAGTGTGGGGCTCCTCTTCCTCGGCGGCCTGTGCGTGGCCGCCAGTGAGTTCTACAAGAGCCGTCACAACGTCATCCTCAGCGCTGGCATTTTCTTTGTGTCTGCTGGTGAGAAGTATTTTGTCTGTACAGGAAGAGTTTTACTTTCAGATCTACTGGCTTCTTAAACACATTACATTGCCTGTGTGTGAGGAAGCATAGTTTTAATTATAATGGTAGGCTGATTGATAACAGACTGTTGTCAGTTAGATACTTGAAATTTAAATAAATACAGCAGAAGTATGATCGCATTGAACAACATTATCCAACATCATGCTCTGAGTGCTTGAGGAATTTTGGGTCATGCCAAACAGCAAGCTGTAAATCTCCAATCTCCTTGTTGATTAAATATTTACAGCACTCATTAAGTTCAAGGAATGCTGAAATTTGCCTAATTGAAAGCTCCTGGGGGAAAGACTATTTAACACGAAGCAGTTCAAACGTCCCAGTTGACTCTGTGGTATAGAATGTAAATACTATACGTTATTTCAATGTATGGTCACTCATTTGAAAGGGGAGAGAGAAAATACTCGTGCTCTGTTTTGCCCAGTACTCAAGTGTATAGCTGCACAAAAATGTGAATTATACTAAAGAGGATCTGAATGTTGTGCTTATTATATTAGTATTGTTTACTTGTGCTTCAGAAGAACATGTTCAATGCATTCTTGTGCCGCAAAAAACCTCAACTCTATCAGATGTCTTATGCTTCCGTACATGTGTTGCAGGCCTCAGTAATATAATTGGGATCATAGTATACATATCCGCCAACTCTGGCGACCCGGGCCAGAGCGACTCCAAGAAGAGCTACTCGTACGGCTGGTCCTTCTACTTTGGGGCACTGTCCTTCATCATCGCCGAGATGGTGGGCGTCCTGGCTGTGCACATGTTCATTGAAAAGCACAGGCAGCTGCGTGCCAAGTCCCGCACCGAGTTGCTGAAGAAGTCCGCCTTCAGCCGCATCCCCAGTTACCGCTACCGCTTCCGCCGGCGCTCCAGCTGCCGCTCCGCCGAGCCGCACTCGCGCGACGCCTCACCTGTGGCCAAGGTATTCACCGGCCCCACTGCAGCTGACATCTCCATGTACACCCTGTCCCGGGACCCCAGCAAGGCTGCCATGAGCTCCCTGCTCAACTCCGAGCGGGAGTTCCTGCAGGCTCACAACTCCATCGTGAAGGACTTCAAAGATGCGCTGCACAGTAACACGGCTAATAGGAGGACCACCCCGGTGTGAGGGACGGTCAGGGAGACCCTGAAGACGGTCGGTGTGCTAGCAGTGGAGCTGAGGTGGCCACAGAAAAGCCAGGCCAAAAGCCCAACAGCTGCTACAACAGTACCCTGCCCAGAGCCCACAGTGTTGGAACTCCTATCTATACTAGTACATGATATATACAGTATGATATACATTATATACATGACACATTAATTTTATTATATATACACATACACACAACATGTGTATGTTTTTTATATATACACACACAATGTATATATGTACTGTATATACACTGTATATGGTATATAGTTGTTAGATCATTGGTGCTTCCTTTTGATTTTATATGTATTGCTTTTCTGTTATTTTTACCCATCTGTGATAAAATATCCTCGAAGGATGAGCTGCTAGAACAGAATGCATTCCTTAAAAAAAAATCATCTCATAAAACAGCAAGCAATTATGTTTCATCTTGCTCTTCTTTTGCGTTATAACTTAGTATGTTGCTGCAAAACAGTTGTGCACCTGGGCCAGCAGAAGGCGTTGCTGGGTGCAAAGGTGTTTGCATGCGGGGCGGTTCTCCGTGTGTCAACCCGCGCGTGTGAAAAACGTTCTGCATCTCACCGGGGTCACCTGCGTCACGCTAACATGATTGTATGAGGCAACTCCTGCCACAGTGTGTCCCTGTGGTTTGTTCTACCACTTCTGAGTTTGTGGCACTACCCATGATACCAGAGCTGCATTTCTCACCCCGCGACCTTAGTCCCTGTGTCACAGTACAGTGCCCAGTGACCATCCGCTCTCTGCTTGGCCTGCAGAGGAAGCCGCCTTGCTCCGTATGCCTTTAACTGCGGCCCCCCCCCCCTCGCCCTGTCTTCACCCTGACGCCTGCCAACCGCTGGGCCGTGTACCGCTAATGTCAGCGCTGTTATCTTTTCTTTTCCTCACTCCCATAGATGTCAAAGCCATTTTGTTTTATGCTAGTAGTACCATATTATGCAATAAGAAAAAATTATGTATTTGAACAAAAGAACAATAAAGTTAGACTCTCTATAAACATAAATGTATTTTGTGATGCTCTGCAGATCTCAGAGGGTGCGTGCTAAGGGACAAATGTAGAAACTTGTTCATATTTCACAGATCTGGTCTTTATTCACAGATGGCCTAATATTGTTGAATCATTGTTAATTCTCAATTTTTACAAATGTATTTTCAATGATTCCCAAACTTTGTGAAAAAACAGAAGAACCGATGTCCATTTATTATTATTATTATTATTATTATTATTATTATGTTTAAGTATCAGCTTTGTTCAAAAGTAATCACAACTTTTGTTATATACATAAATGTATGTATGCTAAGTGGCAACTATCGTATTTCTCCTAACGCGCCCAGGCGCATTACAAGTTACGTGCAGATATGTGTAAATTATGAAGTTTTTAAAACCTCTAAAATGAGAAGTTCATGTTTTTAAAAACCTTTAAAAACAAATTGTTACTAAAAAGCCTAACGTTCTTCTACGGTCTTAAAAAAATTGAAAATTTTAATTTTCATTAACTACGACTTATAAAAACGAATAAAATCCAGTCATTATCAGAGTTTCTATTAGGCATATTGGACACAATTTAATGCTTAAACGCGGGTGAAATATGGCGAGCAAAAAGTCGTACACAGCTGCTTTTAAGCTGAAGGTAATTGCACTGGCTGAAAAAAAAGGAAAACATTTTGCTGCAAAAGTTTTCAATGTTCACCGTCGGCGAGTTCAAGATTGGTGCCAAAACAAGACACGATTACAAAATGCACCGGAATTAAGAGCACAGATTTTGAAGACTTTATTATTGTACTCAATTAACTTCATTGTCAGACAAAATTCAAGGTGCATGTATTGTAAAACTACTGAAAATATAAAAACTTCCCTTGTCATGTTTTACAAGTGATGCCGGTGCAATGCACGGCAAATCAATTTGACAGATTTTGTCCAAATAATGTAGCATTTGTGTTAATATTAATTTGTAGAAAATGAATATAATTCACAGCATTTACACATTAATTCTCCTCAAATCCACAGTTCTGCGCATTGACCGCATTTCTATGTCACTGCTTTAATAGCGTAGAAGGGGTGCACTTTACCGGGTCTCGTACTGTATTATCGGGTGGGGGCGCATCTATTAGAACTGGCGCGTTAATTAAGAGAATTACGGTATTTCTAGGTCGGTAGTGTTGTTCACCATTGTGCAGCGTACTGCCCCCTGCTGACATGAGTATTACATACTAACAGGAATTATTTGCCTCCACTTCATACACTGCATTACAGCAGCTCAGAATACAAGCTGCTTTAACAACAATAATCATCAATAGTTAACACGACAGAAGCTGTGCTGTAGTAGCACTACTACAGTGCAAAACTTTTTCAATGAAACTTCATGTATGCATTGAGTACTATATATGCATCCTAAATTACTGCTTTCACTCGATCTTTGAAGAACGGGTTATTCTTTCACTTTACTGCATCGCTGTGACCCATGCAATCAGCAGCCAATATCTGGAAAGATACAAGAGCGCAATATACAGCAGAACCAAAAATGAGATCAACTTACATAGTAAGAAAAGCTTTCTATTTAATCTAATGACTTAAAAAAGAAATACTAATCATGATAAAAGGGTGTGTAGTTTGTGGTGATGTCTGCAAATGCCCACAGTACCACAATGAGTGTGTCAATGAGGAAAGGTTATTAAGCCCCTGTACAGTGGGGGGTACAGCCGGGGTTCAGGCAGCCCTCTGCTGCCTTGGCAGCAAGGGACGTATCAGCGACTTGGCCAAACAGTTTAGATTATTTTTGATTACCAAAAACACAAAGGGGTGAAGTCACATCTTTAAATTCATACAAATTTGCTTTGCACCCAGGTACTAAACATACAAGAAATGTGTCATTAGCAGGCATGTCTCCTACATAGGCATTGCTCAAAAAAATGAAATGAGCATGAAGTATTCATAATCACTCAGGTTTGTGTACATTGATATATAGTGAGTCCGTGCTAGACCGAAGGTTTCTTGCACTATGAACCTGTATGTAAAGGCATTTCTGTGCTGTCATTTTGCTCTCACACGCATGGTGAGCTTTGGCAGTTAAATGTTCATTTTGATGTTTATGTTTATATATATAATGCCTTGCTACAAAGTTTTCACATATATGTGACACAAAAAATAGCTCAGCTTTAGTGGAAGGACTTTCACACTTTTTAATAAAACTCCATAACCACTTCTCAACATATAGTGCATAAATTATTAAATTTCTGCCAGAAAACAGTATTCCTTGATGCTGTGAATACACTGAGTGCAACCTGTTCCACTACAAGAACTGGCTTTTCCCTAATGTTAATTAATAACCATTTGCATCTAGTTACAGAATTGATAAGCACACTGATGTGTATGCGGGAGTTTCATCCTGGCTCCTGCCAAGTTCATGCGACTTGTGTTTGTCGGCTTTCATTTGCAGTGCCATTGTACTGTATAGTCTGTCAGCCGTGATGCAAAGCTTAGTGATAGAATAGACTTAATATACATTTTTCTTCAGAACAGAAACTGCACAGGCTCTATGAAAGCCTAGTCAAATGTCAAAATTACCTCAGAATTTTTGACCCTTTAGGGTTTTTAGCACAACTGGGTCATGTTTTCTGAGTCACTGTGCTTGCTGAAAGGGAGGGTGTTCAGTTCCAGCAGCAATGGGCCACATCACACGCCCCCCTGCGCTCAAACCCAACTATACATTACAGTGGAGTCCACTTACATGGATACCTAATAAGTGGATAATTCCCTTATATGGACTGCATGTCCTCACTACCGTTTTTGCTCCCATTGATTCGAAACAAACACAAGATCTGTTAAGCGGATATGGCATAAGAGGATAAAAAGTGTTACTGGATACAAATGTTCAGCCCCCACCTTGCACATTCTACCATTGATGACATCAGGTAAGTGGCTACACAGAAGTAATTATAAAATGAGTCACCAAGAATCTAGTGTGTTTTCACTCATACTCTGCAGTGCTTGCCTCAGTCATCAGCATCGTTAGGTGACCCCCAATAACGCAGATGTATGACATTGTCTGATAGCATCTGCAGCCCAGCACCCTCGACTCCACTGATGTCTCATCATCTCTTAATAGCGAGCAGTCACAGTAAATGTGCTCTTTCAAATGTCTTTGCGAAAGCTTGTAACGATTTCTCAGCAAGTCATTGTCTAAAACCGTAAGAAAAAAATGAAACTCAGATAGATATTGACAAACAAAAAAAAGGTTTCTGTAGGGCAGGCAGTAATTTATCGGATTTAAGACAAATAATTATGAGCAATTTTGAATGACCGAATTCAAATGGCACAAATCCAGGCCTAACAGAAAACACAAATGAGAAAGAACTGACCATGCATGTCATGTGTAAAACCCTACGTTTTGGTGGTTCAGTCAAGCGCTTAGCAAAAAGTAACCTCTTCAAAACCCAAGTTCAATTAACTGAACAGGCTGCATTACTGGAGGCTTCATGGCGTTCCTTAGGTTATGCGTATCCACTAAAGCAGACTCCACATACAGAGAGGTGATGCTGTTCATTACAGAGACCCTATGAATAATTACATTTTAGTATTTCAGGTATAAGCAGCATAATGAAAAGCATTTGAAAACCTGCCACCCCCACTCAAACACTTACCTACCATTTTCCATCTTACCATTCACCAGTTCATTCACTCCAGTGACTACTTTGATGTGAAGGACTGGATACACTACTGTCAATGCCACTGCACATCACACTAATAAACAACCTCTACAAGTACTTAAATATGAGTGCAGCAGAATGTGTACCTTTCACTTAAAGAGGAACAGGAGGAAGCAAATGAAATAGAAAGACGGTAACTGAAAGCGTTTACTTTTCTGCTTTCAATAAACGAAATCCTTCTAAAGCTGTCAGTGGTCATTTAAACAACTCTTTTTACTACTTCCTGCCTGCAGGCAATAATGTTTAATAGCAATGCTGTAGATGTCAATTAAACAAATTCAATAAATCAAGCAGTCTTATCTCTCTTCACCAATATTTACTTTCCTTTAGTGTTCATTTATCAACAAAAGTCAGACAGTAGCAAAATAAAAGATCAATCATTCCCAAAACCATTTGTGTAAAGGAAAAAAAAGAAAAAAAAAAACATTTCAAATAAATGAATAAAACTGTTCTCAAGCAGCTCTCGTAATGCAAGGATAATATAACTGGATTGGAGGAATACATTTATAACTGCAATGGTCATAATGTCATTTACACATAGAGTAATACTTCAAAATAATATGAATTAGTATATATCTTTTGATGTGATTTTATTCCACATATTTAAAATTGGTATTTGGTTATTTTGTCATATTAATGTATTTGTGCAGTACCGTTTATGGCTAATATTAAATAATTTGCGCAGGATTTAGAACACATATTGTTAACCACGCAATAACAGACAAAGGAATTTGTTGGGAAAATCACAGCCACATAAGTTTGTACTGATTTCAAGACAAACCCAATTATCCAAATATTCCTCTGCTTTGAGATGCCTCAGCATTTCAAAAATGTTTTTATAAAAAAAACGCATAATGTGTACCCACCCACCTCTTAGAAGGCAACCCTCCCATGTTAAAAAAGGCACAGCATTATTTGCATGAAGAAAAAAAAATCAGCGTAAACATTGTCAGAGAAAAAAGGTGGTAAATTTGTAAAAATACAAATGCAATCTTGTCAAAAACAAAAGGAAATAAAAATATATAATAAGCCTTGTGGGCCTCGGTCAAGAACAGTTTGTGTTTCTCTAACAGAAACAACAGTAGTAGGTGCTGGCATTTTGGTCACTCCAGTGGCAAAGTTCCTGCTGAAAACTTAGGAAATCTGTGTGTTGGTCAGGCTCAACAGGGTCACTAGTACACACAGAGCTCATATGGCAGGACACTTTTGAAGGAAGTGACCAAGTCAGAGGGTGAGAGGCAGCAAACAAGAACAGAGGAGCAGGAGACCACATAGCTTAGAATGTGCAGTTCCAGTGTACTGCATCCACGTCCTTCTTCAGTTCTGCTTGCTAACCATTTGTTGGTTTTACAATGGTTGACAATGTGATCTATACCACCTCTGCATCCTTGCTTCTTAAAACTCATTAGCAATTGGCAAACAGCATCTCTACTGGTGGGATTATCACCTCAAGTCATGAATTTGAATCGGTGCCATTCAGAGGCCATTCAGAGAAGACAAGACTCTGGTGCCACCACACTTTTAGATGCACCAAAACAGGGCCCCCCGGTACACTGCTGCCATTACATGAGACAAAGTAATTCACAGCGCGTAATAAGCTCTGACAGGTGGGATGAACAGGAGCAATCTGGCTGGCTCATCAGGTACCCAGGAAGGCTAGAAATTTAGTATGCCAAAGAGAGCACAGTTTACCGGCAGCTTTGGCTACAAAATCAATATGCGGTCCATCTCTAATGTATGAGTTACAGGTATTGCTTTTTCCCCAGTCTCAGTAGTGAAGCAGCACTGGTGTTGGGAGATGTCAACCCTGATTGCTGTGTGTGGTGTGTTTGTGTAGTCAGGTTACAGGCATGTCTTGTGGAGGGGGGGGGGTAATAAACCCCAAATCCTAGTTCTGGTTTCTCACATAACAATGGAGGAAGTTGAGATTCTAAATCATGAATGTGAAGGCAGTAAAACATGGGCTCCTGTAGGTACAATGCCTTTATGCTTTGTTCTTTATTTCCTTCTTCATGCTGGCAAAAGGCACTGTTGACATCTTATTCATTTGGTGTTCCTCCTTTTTTTAGCCTGGTGATGGGCTTAAAGTCACAGACAATTTAATCCGAGTTATTCGGTCTTTGCATAGCAAAACTTATTTATACGAAATAGGCTTCAAACAAATCATGGCAATTTGTTGGAAATGTTTGACTCTCTCCAACTTTACTGTTTGCAAGGTCAGACAAATCCAATGCCAATGAATGGAGCCAGTTCAACGATCCATGTATTGTATCATTTGGGAACCTCCTGTGCCACTTTATAACAGAATATCAAAATTTATTTTAGTCATTAATTACCCAACTGCTTTTCTTGTTCAGGGTCACGGGAGGCCTAAAATCCATCCCAGGCACCCTACAGCAAAAGGCAGGGGACACCCTGGACAAAGAGCTAACCAATCGCAGAAATTCTTTTCATAATTATTTCACTGAAATGGTTTGAAATGTTTTGACTGGTAAATCTGAGGTCAAGAGAAAAATCTAAGGGCAACATGTGTGGGCTTGGAGAGGAGCAAATATAACATAAATTCAGAGAGTTTTCACAAACTGTGATGACTCATGCAGCTGACGATCTGCATGTACTACGCATCCAGGAAGTCATCCTTGTTACTGCCTGAAGGATGGAGACAAACCAGGTCGCAATAGTAGGACTGGAACATGCTACAAAACTTGATCCTCAGACAAACAACGAGGACACACATACAGTCAGGGATTTTTTAAACAGCAAACAAAGCGAGGACAGGGACGTCCTGGAGCACAAGATCTCACCTTGTTTAGCCCACATTCTGCTACAAATGGGTCACTGGCCCCTGGTGCACATAAGCCCTTTCCAGTCAGTCTCCTCATGTACATGGTGAAAAGGATGTTCCCTCTTCACAAGCGGTCCGCTGTTCCTCCTCCTCCTTGGGCCAGAGAATGGGTGAGGGGCTGCCAGTGGACTGGGGAGAGCCAGCTGGGGTCTGGAGCAGGCGAGAGCTGCGTTGGCACGGCCTTCGCCAGCTGTGAGACAGATCCACCTGTTTACAGGGAGGAACCGGTTTGACTTTTACTGCATTCAAAACCAATCTACTGCATATACAGTCCCAAAATGAATGGCTTCAGAACACATCTCCTCAAGCTGAAATGTCAATGAAAAAAAAGCAGCAGCACTGAACCCATATCTTCACATGTCATCACAATAAATTAGCACAGACTTATCACCCAGCAAGGAGACAACACGGCCATTTCCAAAGATCCTAATCTGCACTGATGTGTCAGCTCAGTAGAATCACCCTCTTACCTTTAAAAGGCTTATCACTCCTAAATGTCATTTCAGACTAGCATTCTGATGGACTTCAGTTGTGTACGTGCAGTCTAAGGACCTAAATAAGATTTACCACCAGGTGTATTTGTATATAAATAGAAAGCAGGCAAACTGCATTCTGTTTTAACTAATGACAATAGAGTTTTTTAAAATACCATGTTGCAACACAACGCGAGCCTTCACATTATGACTTTTTATGCATACTGTCTAATACCAGTTTCTGTGCTGTGATGCTGATATTTAGTAATTTTTGCTTGTTTATTCTTATTTACTCAACATGCAAGCATGAGTCACATAAACCTTATGGACATGCACTGTACAAATAAGCGTTTACTTGCTCCTACCATTTTATGAACTACACTAACGCTTAAAC
Source organism: Chitala chitala (assembly GCA_025773905.1). NCBI lineage: Eukaryota > Metazoa > Chordata > Actinopteri > Osteoglossiformes > Notopteridae > Chitala > Chitala chitala. Next base: position 30,678 of record JABJVR010027197.1, read on the forward strand.
TGTGTCCATTAATTGCACATAATGATTTCTGAGGTCAGAGCCCTACTCCTGACACCATTTATAACACAAAATTAAGGCAAACATTTCTCTTCTTCCCATCAGCGCAACGCGTTACTTTTCTTTGCCCGTTTCTGATGTTCCCGTTCACTTATTTATTTCACTCATGGACAGCCGTGCGAGGAAAAGCGGAACACGAAGGCGTTCAAACAGCCTTCATCCGGTGCGGTAAGAGATTGAGCAGCTATTCATAAGTAGCAAAATAATTTCATGCACGCTTGGCTTGAACTGCTTGAGAGGAAGATAAGGGGCTGACGAAATGGCACAGTCAATTGGTGTAAACAGATAATGGCTGAGCTGCAGAGCTCCTCTGAGCCGGTGGCTTGAGTGTGCCTTCCAACGCAACACAGAGAGCGATGCGGCTGGCGCAGGGCGGTGCGTCAGGTGTGCTCAGAGCACTCTTCCAGTGTAGGGAGGAAGATGTGTGTGGTGGGGGGGGTCTGGTGTGTGTGATATAAGGCTCTGCCATCACACGTGAGGCCTGATGTTAATGGACCGCAGATCACTGCTCTAGATAGGTGATGCTGCAACCAACCAAAGTGGGGGGCAAGGAGAGAGGGGGGAGGTGAAGCAATCAGGACGGACAAAGTCGCACCAGTGTAGGTGAAAGGAGGCGAGTCTCTGCATCCTTTGAGAAGGGTGGGAATTCACTTGAGCCTAGAGCACATCCCAGAGTGTTGGTATCGCAGCCACGAGCTCCATCTCTTGCGGTCCCAGCCAAGCACGGGAACCGCCGGTGGAATTTCAAGTGCTTTGTTAAAGCCTATTCATTTAAACTGCGAAGGCTGATCTGAGAGGCTAAACGTTTAATCACGCCAACTTATTCTTCCTCTTAATGGAGCCTTTAAAAAGATAAAAATGATGGAGTTGCCGTCACTGAGTAATATACGGCCCGCCTCCAAGCTCAAGCACCCGCATCATGGCGCAAGATGGATGGGCTGGGGGCTGCTATTAAATTTGTACTGCAGAGTGGCTCTTCCCCTCCTGTGGCGGGTGCAGTGGATACCTCTCCATCTCCAACAACACACATAGACACACACACACACACACACATACACACACAAACATACCTTTAATGCAGCACTAACAAACCCCAGCAAGACAACGCTGTGTGTATGGGACACGTGGGGTTTACATTTAACATATCTCAGGCGCCATAGCTGTACTATGCCATTCTGGCACACGCTGCCATCTGCGCCCACAGAGTCGAGTTTAACATACGGAGAGGTGACACGATTCCTCCCACGTGAGGAACTGCTTTTAGGCAGTCACGCGTACAGCAGAAGCCAGAGGTGCCATCAGAAGGATGTTTTTTTTTTGTGGATTTGGAGCAGTCAGATAGTAGTAACCCTCCTTCCCCCTGCACCCCTGCCCCAAAGGAGAAGCTGTCAGCCCCACTGTCTGAATGAGCAAAACCCTAACCAAGTGCAAGGCATTACAAATTAATAATGACACTGGTTAGCACTACAACTCCATGTGGTATAAGACTCCAAATGTCCTTGCTGTGTGGTTCACAACAGGGCCCATGATGTCCCTGTTATTTAAGTCTTAAAACTCACCTGCTACTAGTCACTACGTTGCACTCAGACTGCTTTGCAGCACTATAAAGGGGGAGGTGAGACTGTTCATAGCCTTACCGATGTCTCTGCAGGGTTGTACCCAGAGTCAGGACAGAGGACAGTCAGCGTTCCGGAGCTGTGCATCAAGGGAATGCTGTGGTAACGTCCAGATGGCAGAAAAAATGATGGAGAGAGCTCTGGGTCTGGCATGGAGAGCGGGTGAGGAGGCAGTGAGGGACACGAGTGCGTTGTGGACCCGGGGGTCGGTCTGTGCATTTTTCATCAGGGAGGAGCACAAATGGCTGTGAGAAAGGTGGACTTGGAGCCGCTCCCCAGAAAAAGGATTCCTCACATCACCCCATCCCGCATGACTTCCAGAGCTGAAAAACAACATTACCAATCATTGTTAAAGTGCTATTGTATCTCTATTGTTCTCTGATTTGTTATACATTCTCCTTTCTACTCTCAAACATGACAGTGTGAGAATTTGCATGCTGGAGGCTTAGACTGAACTGCCACCCCCCCCATAATTTCAGGCATGGTGCCCGGGCAGCACGACAGATGAGCACAACATCTGTGTCCAGCAGCACATTGCTGAGCTAATGGAGCTCAGCTGTACTTCAGCAGACTGTGCTGGACTGCATCTGTTCTGTCTTCAACACAACATTTATTACACACGCATATAGCTGTCACTGCATTGAACATTACAGAGCTTTGCATATTTGTAAACTTTTTTTTTGTAACCATAAACTTTAATATATATGTAGATTCTATGTGCTTGGATAGAGATGGAGTAATATAAATGACAGAATTTTAATCTCAACCATTATTACAGAAAGAACAGGTCAGCTGCCTTTCATAGAATTTTCACATTTTGAAGGAATACTTTTTAAGGACATGGCGGTACATGAGCAAAATTTCCTTCATATATCTTTCATACATCTTCTCTGTTAATATTATAAATTTACTAAATTTAAACACAATGAAAATACAATGAAGTGAATAATAATTATTGTGTAATAACATTTTGACAATGTGGGCCTGATTTGTAAATTACGTTGGCAGAATGTGAACGTACAATCATACCTAAAAGTCTCCTTAGTACGACTGTGAAAAGGAAAAAGCTGGAATGGAATGGAAAAGTGCCAAGCTCTAGACAACAAACTAGCGGGACTGTGGCCTCTGAGGCTGATTTTGGCCTTCAGGGGCCAATGCTGAGGCGTTCCCCACGGGCCTGATCTAAGTCCTCAGGTGCTTTTCCCAGACCGCTGGGTTATCTAAGGTATTCGTAGCTCCCTTTCCATGGCTAACACCCAGCAAGGGCATATAGGTGTACAGATTCCTGCCAGGCTCATCACCAACCCCCACTACTCCACTTTTCCTCGCTGACATAGTCCTGCTGCCAAATTCCAGCCCATTTTGGGCTGATGTTCTGTTGCCATTATTTATTTTCCAGTAAACTATGCTAATTAAGGCTTTACTGTTAGTTGTACAGCATGCAACACTTTCCTCTGTGATTTTAAAAGTAACATGCCTTAAGGCAACCATTGCATAGAAGGTGCTCCTTCATCAAGGTGTTTCCATAAAGGCAACAATACCTAATCAGCCTGCTGTCAGTACTAGCATGCATTTCATAAACTGCTTTAAACATAATACATCTAGTACAGCCATGACAGTGTGATCAATATTTTTATTAAGTATGATTGCAACAGTTTAAGAAAATTTTCTATTATTTGTTACCTACCTATATTCACCCTATAACTTGTACTCATTTCATGTTATGTGATTTTATATATGATTTTATTAAGACTTAACTCCTAGTTGCCTACAGAGTGAATTTTCTACCTAGATGCATTTCTTTCCTTGGGTGCACATCTGCCCTATTAAATAAGATCAGACTGAGGATGGGCACTTTGCACTGGTGTTTATACAGTGCAGGAGGGAACACAGCAGCAACAGCAGCAGCTTCTCCTCAGATGTGTGAACCATTCCACCCACAGAAACATTTGCATAGCTGGAGTAAAAGGGTTAAAGTCCTGTTGCATTTCTACTCAACAGTTTATTGTCCTACAGTTTTCCATAAAACACACCTAGGGTAATTTTCTTATTGCCTCTTATTATTAGGAAAATATGTTTAGCCTACCAGGACTTAAAAATAGTTCACAATGTTACAAAATGCACACATGCACATTCAGTGGCAGTAATTCACAGGCTTACAAAGACTGCTTCAGTGCCCAAGGCACATCTGGCTTTCAGGACACGGAACATTTCGCTACCATCTTTGAAGTCGAGTAGACATTCTGACACTGCTCCAGCTTTTACCTCTCTAGAACTCCCAAGCTGCTCACAGCCCTATGGCCAATATTTCCGCCAGGGCTATCATGACACAGGAGGGGAGGGGCCTCCCACTGCCCATGGTCCAATGCACGGATCCTGTGGACTGATAGAGAGACATTCAGACTGCCCTGGTCTCTGGTCTCATTTGACCATACCTGTCAAGGTCATTCTGAGAGCCCCTGAGACCTTCCATAATGCTGACTGCAAGGGTAAAACAGGGGTTTCTCAGTCCAACATGACTACACACAGTTAATGCACTGCATGACCATTCATTTTAACCACCGAACCCATTATAGAGCTTCATACAACATTTCCTTATATATGAGCCAAAACAAAGCATTACTATTCTAATAGCTATTATGGCAACTACTACTACTGAATTGGGACCTTTGGTTTGCTTTAGTACAAAGCGAGTTATTCCAGGGCCTGGGCATACGAGAAGGGATGGGGGAGCTGAGACCTTCTGAATGCTGGTGGTGAGCTCCTGTCAGTTTCTTGTAGAGGCCTTGAGGCACTCCAATGAAAATTGTAGAGGCTGTCCATCTTACTCTAACATACTAAAAAGTCACCGAAGTTGAAACAGGAGGCCTGCAATGTCAACTACACAGAAGATCTATAGCAACACATGGGTTTCTCATCCCAATACTCCTGACCAGTAAAACTCACGTATTTAAGTACCTGACCAACATACCAATACAAATCACGTGTCTACCAAAACATTTCATACAAGCTATTTCTGCAAAGGAGTTCAAACTTACTACAGAAGGGTATCTTTAAAGTCAAAAATGTGGTTAAGCTGCTCAGGCTACACTCACAAAACAGGATAACAGGGTTTTGCCAGAAAATGGTATGTTTTCTGTTAAACATGCCAAAATTTGGAGTGACGGCAGGCATTCTCATTACATCAGCTGAACAGTTTCCAGGTTCATGATTCCCAACTGCGTCAGCCAATGGAGTCAACGGTAAGCATGACTGTTGAGCACGTAATGTACAGAGGGGTATGCATTCACGCAATAGGGGTATGAAAGCTCAATCAATATACTACAAATAAGGAATTTCTAAAGAGGTGTTTTCTAGAATCACAGGCCCAATTTAAAGTACTTTTCAATAAGCTCAGCCAGTCTAGTGCTATCTCTTCCAAGCAGGCCAGTCTTAGGTCAGTATACTGGCCTCCTCCTACCTGCTCTTGCACATCCGTGTCTCCCAACAGACACAAAGCTCCTAAATCAGGGTTCAGCTTGTCTTGTCCTGAAGGCCAGAGTCAGAAATGAATTACTTAGCTAATGATATACAAGTACGAGACATACTTGGGTAAACATGACTTAAGGAAGACAAACACAACTTCGAGTTTTTATAATGACACTAGCCAATAGATTAATTATATATATATATATATATATATA
>JABJVR010027218.1:0-32497 GCA_025773905.1 Chitala chitala
CCACCAAGCACAGGGAGAACATGCAAACTCCACGCACACAGACCCAAAGTGGGAATTGAACCTCAGGCCTGGAGGTGCGTGGGGGCAACTACCCTCCATGGTTCAATTATAGTTGAAAAGACTGCCAAAATACCCTTTAGAGTAGTGAAAATGCTGGTATTTGCTGTCCTTCACATGGAAAATAGAGTCTTTTATAGGGTGCCCCTTTCAAACAGCAAAGCTGACAGTGTTAATTTAACTGTCTATGGTTTAAAAAAAAAAAAAAAACTCATGAACTGCCCTCCAGGGTGCCCATCCAAGTGAGAAATCATGAAGTATCCTTTTAATGAAATAAAAGAAATGAGGATAGAGACTACATTTCACCATACACAGCATGCCATTCTCTTGGGGGGGTGCATGTCATGCAGTCGCTAATCTTTTTATTTTTTGTTCCTGTCCTTCAAACTGCCTGACTACACCAATTTGTGCATGTATGACCATGTATGAGGCAAATAAGCAGTAAGTTTTGTTTCCTTAGGTCATTTAAAATAAACACATAGACGGTTGGTGTAGGCCTACTTTTACCAAAAATAACCTTACCATTATTACCATACAAAGTGGCGCACGCGAAGCGAAGTCGTAATTGCGAGATATAAAGTCACAGTTATGACATAAAAAGTCGAAATTCTGGATTTTGCGAAACAAATAGTGAGATACCATAGCGAATGTGTTTTTTTAAAGCCCTGGTGAATGTGGGAAAGGAAGAAAAGATTTTACCAGCTCGTTAACGTAACTTGTTTTCCATAGCTGCGAAAAATAACACCGCGCGCATACGAGCAGCTCTGACAGTAGACAGAAAACGCAACATATAAGGCGAGCGCATGGGTTAATTCGTCAGTATATGTTTTCGATGTAAACGAAATCAACATTTATAACAAAAAAATATCCTTGTATTAAAATTCAAATCAGTACTTCAATTGGAAAAGTAACCCGTCGCTGCGAGCAGGGTTCGAACCTGCGCGGGGAGACCCCATTGGATTTCAAGTCCAACGCCTTAACCACTCGGCCATCACAGCTCATGAGAATAATTTCGGAGTGTGTGCTTACATGTGTTGTCAGAAAACCATTTTACGTGAGTAAAATCTTTATGGTATCAATACATGTCAGTGATTTAGCAGATTATTTAATTTAACGATAATTTTTACACGTTGCCTTTAAAAATTCTCAATTAACTTTTCATACACTTGTATGAAGTTTACACAGCTGGTTTCACGATTTTTTTCTTAAATCTGGGTTTTCATATCTCATTATCCCTGCAAAAACTTTAAATACACAAATTTAATTTATTTACAGTATCAATTAAAATACAACAATAGTCAAAATACAGAAAAGTTAAAAACACAAATAATACAGTACAATATATGGATTGTTCAACACAATAATATCATGCGATAAATGGGTTTAGAAAAGAGTTTTCAAAATCCAGTGCATCAGGCCACTTTGACCCTGAAGTTGTTAAAATATCAAAGTGGCTGTGCCTGATAATTATTAAATAAAATAGTTATTTTTCCCCCACAACTAGTTTCACAATGTGTTACAAGAAATAATAAATCAGTAATTTGCTGAGAAGGGTAAGGAATTAACTAACAAGGACTTATAAAATATTGTTAATTATGGCCTAAAGTGGTTATTTCCGGATCTGAAGTGTTATGCAGTTTTCCTGGGTGTGGTTTTCAAGTCACGTTGTAAGTTTCATCTTGTTACATAACAACACCTTTAGGACAACCTAACTACTAATAGACATATTAGACACTGAACTACAGCACGTTTGCTGTAGCTAGAAGCTTCTCATCTTGCATTATGGGTCATATACAGTGGGGGGGAAGTTAGCTGTATCCAGTATAAACATTGCATTAGTAACAAGAGCAGAGAAATAGAATTTACGATTTTACATTGTATCTACCGAGCAAAAGAATTACAATTCAGTTAAATTAAATTTATTTTTATACAGAGCCTTTTACAACAATGTGCCTCAAAGTGCTTTACAGAATAAATATAAATAAAATCTGACAAAATAACAAAAATACGAATAAATTGGAGCCATCAACAACAAAAGTAGTATTGGAAAGATTTAAAATGAACATAGATTGTGTCTTCTGCATTTTACACAATGAAACAATTTCTCATTTGTTTTTTCACTGTGTATATTGTAACATATTTGGGTAGACATGCAAACTTGTATTACAAGGATGCAGTACCTAGTGGACAATACAATGAATGTGAATGTCTCTTACATCACTCAGATGATGATAATCCTATGGAAATTCCATATCAACAAACTGAAACGGTCTGACTCCAAACCCTGCTTTCATCATTTTATTGTTGAACTTAAACAATATGGCACCACAATTAAAAACTTGAAGAACAGAGTGTAACGTTTGTGTTACGCAGGCAAGAGAGGCGAGGCCGAATGTGCGAAAAGGGAGGTTTTAATAAAGAGCAAAACAAGAAACTAACAGAGGAACTGGGGTTTAACAATGGTAAAATACAAATAGGGAAAACCAAACCAAACAGGTAACAGGGGAAACAACCAAGGCTTTAAACTAACAGGACCAACTACAAGAATATAAAAGTACAGTGAGCATTCTAACATTAAGGTCACAGCATGTTTACAAGTTCACATCCATATGTACAAACGGCCAAGAACTAACAAAGCAAAGAGGTAAATGAAGGCACACTGACAGGGTAAAGTGAGATGAGGCTGGCAAATGGTAACGAGACACAATCTGAAACTACTAACAATACAGGGAGAACAAGACAATGAGGAAGCAATAATGACTCAGCACAAAGGAGCAGGAGAAAGGGTGACACCTAGGGTACACAAGGGTCATGACAAGCAGGGGTGTTACAGTACTCCCCCCCCCTTACCCAGGCTGCTCCTGAGGCCATACAGGAGACAAGCCCAGGGAGAAGGGGATCAGAAAGACAGCAAAAAGGAAAGTTAAGCTGGGGACAGAGGCAAACCAAGGGACAGAGAACCACGAGACATACAAACAGCAAACAGAGATGACAAAACATGAAGCTGGCCGAGGGCATTGGCGATGATGAGGAGAGGTGAAGGTGGAGCCGGGGAAGGAAGGCCAGATGATAATGATGACCAGAGGAGAGCAGGAGGCAGGACTGGACCAGGAACACGGGGGAAGCCAGGCGGAGAGAGGGGACCAGGAGCAGGACCTAGAAGGAAAGGAGACAGACCAGGGACAAAAACAGGCAACGGGGCAGGAAATGGGGATGGACCAACAGGGGGATGAACAGGCATGGCTGGACAAGGGACAGGAGGCAGAGGGGAACACAAGGGAGCCCAAGGAGTGCAGGAGGAAGGTGGCAGAACCAATGGAGTTGCTAGGGGCATAGAACACAGGGAGTTAGGCAGGGGGCCAGAGACAGAAAGTGCAGGGGAACCCGCAGAACGTGCAGACACGCCCGCGAAGGGAGACAGGACCGGCAAGGACGGTACCTGAGCCGGTGACTTGGGAGACAGGACCAGCGACTCAACCACAGCAGGAAACTGGTCAGCAGGCAATGCTGACCCATACAATGCCTGATCTGTGCCTTCTGTACCTGCAGGGGGGACCTCTAGGGTGCTCCTTGAGCACCAGGGACCATTACCCAAGGAAGTGTTCTCAGTTGCATGCTCAGAAAGGTCAGGGGAGTACAGGTGAGCCTCTCCTAGGCTCAAAAGCAACCTCCCCACTACAGAGGGCCTCCTGAGACCAACTGCCCCTTGTCTTAACCCAACTGGACCATCCTGGGCCTCCATTAGGCCATCAGTAGAGGTCTGGGTTTCTTTTGGGCAGTTGGTGCTGGCCAGGGTCTGCTCAAGACACATAAGGCCAGACTGGGCCACATTAGGGCCCAGGGCACCACTCTGACAGCGTGGCACCTTGTCTGAGGTGACAGGCACAGTCAGGGGAAACTCAACTGGGGACACAGGCACTGGCAGGTCCACCTGAGGGGCTAAAGAGACAGGGACAGGTGGACCAGGATTCTGGTTAGTCTGGGAGTTTGGGACTGTGGGGCTGGACCGCATCCAGCAACACAGGGGACAGAACCGGTGAGGACAGGACCTGCGCCGGCAATACCTGAGAGATCTGACCACCATCCACCTGAAGCATGGAAGCCTGGAGACCTGAGAGCCAATGAGGGACCCTTCAGGTCCTTGGGAGTGGTTTAGGTTCTCCAGGGACCCTGAAAACCAGACTGCCACAGACGCAGGACCCCTTGGACTGACTGGGGCATCCGATAGCCTTCTTACATCAGTCTGGGTCTGTGCAGGGCTTTCAGTGCTGGTCAGGGCCACTCTAGGACCCATGGAGCTGGCGTGGACCTTTTGCAGGTCCGCACGACCAGGTAGAGTGGCAGGTAGGGCAGAGGCTAAGGACAGGCAAGGATCAGGAAAACTATTAGGGAGTGGGGTGACAGGCACATGGGTAGAGAGAACCAGGGACATAGAAGGTAGGTCAGTGGAACACAAACAGGCAGGGACATGGGAAAGGTTAGGTCAGTCTGGACTGACCGGAAACAGGAAACCGGCCAACAGGGAGTTTGGGTGGTGGAGCTGACCAGGCGGGGACCCTGGGGTGTCTGGGTACTGCACTGGACCGAGACTACAGGAGCTGTTTGGGTGGAGGAAACAACAGTGTCAGCCCGTTCAGTCTGTTGTGCAACCGCAGCACACGCAGGGGAGAATTGGGCTGCAAAGTCTGCTGTGCCCCACTCAATGTCACTGTCGGCCTCCGCTGAGCTTGAAAGAGGGTCCGTATGGACAGATGGAGCCCCCTCTGCTCTGAAGCACAACGACCCTACCTGGAGAGCCCCAGGGGGCCCCCAGGCTATACGACTTCGGACAAAGTCATCCAAGCAGTCACAAAAGTCTAGGAAGGTGGGTCTTCCACCCCTGACAGAGTCCAGTTCAGCCCTTACCCACTCAGCTGCCAGCCCAGACAACTGAATATGACCTAATTTAGTCTGGACTTAAAATGTATTGAATGGACTTTTCAATCCCCTGGCCTGTATTGTTTGAGTTGTGTCATTTGCCTTATCTTGTACCTCATTGTGTAAAAAGTCTTTAAAACAGCTGTGGGTGATGGTTATTCGCTGGTGCCGTATGTGGCGCTAGATGCACACAGCAGATAACACTGTGGGTGAAATGTATATTGGAAATGAGAATAAAAACACTAAAAACTAAACAACAAACTGCTTCAGTACGGCATGCATGTTAATTATAACATTATGGTGTATATGACAGAGACACTAGTTACCACATATGATGAAGTTAAAAGCTGTTAAAATGAATTATAGACTTTCAGCTATTTCTATTTTACGTTCAAAGTTAATCTTACACTGCAATTCCTGGAATTATCTATAATCTTGATACCTACTACAGTTAAGATTTTTTATATGACTGGAAAAACTATCTGTAAAGTTAATGTCAGAAGTGAAAATCTGCAAAACTGATTATTCCAGAAATACTGATTGTTACCTAATGGATAATAACAAACTTTTGAGTACAGGTATACATTTTCTCACCATAAATAAATTAATTTTATTTGTAATCTGTGAAAACGTTGCATTTTAGACCAATACTCTTAATTTAGAATAAACACATTAACCATTGCAATTTACTATTTCAACATAAAATGTTCCATTGCTGCCCTGCAATGGCTGACACTCTGTTCAGTTCTGCTTGGAATAGGCTTCAGGTCACCAGACTTATTCTCTATTCAGTTTTCTTGTTGCTAACTTTTACCAAAAAAGTAGTGGTTTAGCCAGTACAATTGATGTCTTGTATGTAAATGGCTGAATGTTTGAGTTCAATCCAAAAGATATAAAATTCTGTAAACAAGGAACGTAAACAGTTCTTACTGATAATGCACAAGTTCTTGTTGTTGGAATAATGTTCCAGTGAAAGTGTTCTTTGGTCTGTGTTAAACATCTTGGTCTGCAGGGCCTCTGCAGAGCTCAACTGTGTAAGAATTTTGAGAAATATATTGTACTGATTGTGGAGGAGGATACTATGAGAAAGGGTGTCAGCTTCTTCAGTCACTTACATTCTTTTGGTTTGGATCTGACTATTCCCCCAATATGTATTCCTAAATAAAGGATAAGCAAGCGGTGTAAGACCTGAACAATAATGGGTAACAGGGCTGACCCTAACCGGATTTATTCCAGAATCTCATTGGCCACTCAAAGTTACCAGACAAGAGGATCAACCTGCTGACCTCTACACCCAACTCCCTGATTTGGGCAACTAATCCAGACTCTTGTGCTAACTATCAGGAATTTCTACTATAGTGGAAGTATGTGCAAACACTTTTCTTTGTTTCATAAACATCGGACAATCTAAGTTGTTATAAATACAAAATAAAACAGGCAAATAAGGGTTCTGTATGGGATGCAGAAAGAATTGGCCATAGCTACAGCAAATCAACTCTTTCTGGGCAATACAAGCAATATTCTACAGCCTGTACACATATGTTACACCAATTTTAATACAAATGCTGTTTTCACTAAATAATCATTAACATAGATCCAACCAGTGTACACTATCATTTAGATCTGAAATAAAATCTGTTCTCACAAAGAAACAAATTTAATATCCCTTTATAGCAAACAGGTTGTATGGTCCTCCTCGACCTGATATAAACAGCGCCACACATCCCATCTCATCTCGCCGTGGTGTTATGAAACGAAGCCCCACACTGTTTCGCAACGGGCCGGAACGCTGAGCATTGAACCAATCGGAGGTGCTGCTTTCATGTCACGTGGTTTATATTTATGTAACGCAAGAGTGTCAAAAGGTATCCCAGCTTTACCATCACAGACCAACAGTTGCCTTTACGCACGTAGTGTGGCGGTGAATTAATACCGAGCAGCGCGTGCAGACCGTATATTAACTTCTGTGCGTTTTAAAATGCGTGACTGAATCATGATAACGTTTTTGTACGATTTGGGACTCTAAAACAATCGTCGTTCGAAAGGAAGTGTATTTTGCCCGCTTCTGGTACAGAGATTGTTTATCTTGAATGACGAATTAAGTGTATCCTCTCTTCGGACAGCCTGCAACGTTAGATCACATTTGTCGCATAGGTAACGGAACGATGAATGGCTTAACTTGTAATTAAAACAGCTACGCTCTATAGTACATAAATGCACATTTTTAAGAAATAGGAAGCGCTTAAGTAAAAATCCATGCGAACTCGGACAGGTATGGATTTGTTGAAGTGTCCGACTTGCGAATTCCTCATGTGCGAGCCGCTGACTCTGTGTTGCGGACACTCGTTTTGCCGGAGGTGCGTGGGAACCGCGGTGCAGTCCAAATGTCCGCTCTGCAAAGACAAGTTAAAGCCCAAGGATGTTAAAAACGCCAACAACAACAACGTTCTGCTTTTTGGTGTTATTGAGAAGTGCTACCCAGAGGAGACGAAGCTGAAATTAAACTTGCTCGAACGTCTGAAAACCGGCGAGTTTTTGCAAGCTTTAAAAATTGCAGATGAAGGGATAGAGGCTGGTATGTATGAGGTTATTTAAGATGTCTATGAATTAAAGTGGTTACACAAGTGACCTCGTCCCCATGTTATGTATCAAGAAATGTGCATTGTGTAACATGTAATGGTGAGCACCTATTACGCAACCTGGCTGCATGCTGACATATTCTATATTAGAAAATTCAGAAATGATGGAAATTTTGCATTTATGTACATCAGTCTGTAGTAGTGTTTGTATAAAGACTTTTGGGGCATTTTGCAGTCCCATTGTGTCCTGTTTTGTGTATCGTGAATTCGGGCAGCAGATTCTGCAAACCGAAAGTTTTCGCATACAGCTAAGTCCGCATTCAAAAACGTGTCTTAAAATACGTGCATGTTTAGAATAATTTAAACGTATAAAGTTATGTCATAATATGTCTTAGTTACTAGTGATTTGCAGCCTAATTTGCAGTTCAGGTTTTAAATATCTTCACACATTTGCGTATACACAAAATTAATGATTATAATTCGTTTCAGGCTCCTCGATGGTCGAAATTTCATTAGAGAAGCCGATGACAATTTTATGTCGGAAGTAATTGCAAGCTCTCCACAGCTAACCAATTTTATTTGACACGTGGCATATGGGACAAGATTAACTAATAAAATTGCTACATTACTCCAATATCAGTGTTAGCACATTCCTCACAGGAATTACAACTCTGTCTGGTTTTGTAACATGTACCTTAACTAGATGAAGTACATTTAAAAACTGCTATATCTGAAAATTACTTTCTCTGGTTATTTTTAAATATTGAATATTATTTTACAAAACTAGGTCCTCTGACTTTCCTACAAATTCAATTGTTCCTCATTCCAGGTTTGTAAATCACAAAAGCTCCAGCCATCACCAAAACCTTTGAGGGTGGCAGACAGCTTACTGCAGGCAGTTTAGGCCACACACATGCATACTAAGAGCAATTACAGGATTCCAGACTTAACCAGCATGCCTGCAGGAATCAGAACACCAGGAGAACAAGCACAGAAAGAACATGCAAACTCTACGTGTATCAGGGGTGTCCAGGGCTCGACCTCACATCCTCACACTCCATACAGAATTACCAGACAAGACGATTAGCCCGCTGAGTTAAAGACCTGAGTCACTCTGTTGGAGGACTAATCACATTTTTGTCCTGATTGCTGGAGGATTTACATGTCAACACTTTCACATTTGTTACACACACAAACACACACACAGTGCCGAAAGCCAGATTTAAACCCACAACCCTGGAGTTGTGTGGTAACAGCGCTGCTGACACAGTGCCATTATGGCACATTCTTTATAAGCCTTTTAGATTTTAAATCCAACTTTATAGTCATTCTATCCTTATATAGTATATGTTGTTATACTACTGGATTTTACAATAACTTTTAGTATTTGTTCTTTGTTAAAAGTTCATTTTCTAACCCATTCATCCACTTACTGATCGCAGAACACTTGGCCCAAATGCATACCTGCCAGTTCACATGAACAGCATGTTGTTGTATAGTAGGGCAGACACAGAGGATCTGCAAAAACCCACACACTTGCATGTTTTTTTTTTATTAACTTAAAAATTATAACTTCATTATAACTGTACTGAGTGCTCCTAGACCTAGTTTGCTGTGGCCACACATGATTTCTGTCAGCTACATACTGCTTTTCTAGGCCTCCACCTTCATAAACGTACTTCAGCAAACACATGGCACTCATAATCGCTGTCTGTGACAACACAAAACAAAGTTACTGTAATTATAAGTGCCACTTATATAACTGATATGTTATTATATTATCACGCTCATGGAGACTTCTTCCAAAGCTGCAGATATCAGTTGAATTTTGAGGACCACATTTGTGGTCTGAAGTTGTAACTTGCTTGAGACAATCTCACATATTGTTTGCACGTGTTCAGGTTGGTTCCTAGCACAAAGAAGTTTCACTATCAGTAGGTAAACAGAAATGAAAGCCTGTAGTGAGGATTTTTAAAAACAGCTGGCTGTCAAAACACAGTACCCCTCTGGACATTCAGACTTAATTTTAAATTAGGCATTTAACTTTTGTTACATGAATATATTCTTGTCTAGATTTTCATTAAGGAGGTCAGTGATGGTTCGTGAATTAGCCAGGGCATGTAATCAGCTCTGTGCTGTCAGACCTTTTGTGCAATATAGGTCTTCCCCAGTTGTGTACATGACTGAAACCATTTATTCTAATGTAGCACGTTATCAGACTACATTTACTGTAAATGTTGAGACAAAGGAAGTGTGGTCTGATTTGGCTGGTAAACAGTTCCGGAAAATTAGGAGTCCTTCATGTCAAGGTGCAGCCAGCCACATTCAGCACCCACAGAACTAGCATTAGAGTCAGTCAGTCAGTCATTATCTTAACCGCTTAGTCCTGGTGAGGGTCACGGGGAAGTCTGGAGCCCATTCCAGAGCACATAGAGCGCAGGGCAGGGGACACCCAGGGCGGGGCGCCAACCCACCACAGGGCTAGCATTAGAGTGTCTTACTTAAGTGCACACCTAGCTGGGGGGGAGGGGGTTCAAGTCAAGAACCTTCCCCAACCCAGTCTGATGTTCTACCCATTGAGCCGCTAGTAAATTTGAGCCCCAACAGAGAATTATGCTCACTGCCTCCAGACCACATTGTTTAATGTCTCTAAAGTGAACAAATAAAATGTAGAAGTTCTGAACGTAACAGAACACCAGTATGAGAGAGAAGAATGGCTATGATGTGACCTTAAAGAATGAAAAAAATTCAGTTAGCTTCTACAAGTCAAGGAAGTGGTGAAAAACATTTCTGGAAAAGATTTTAAGATAGTCTATACATGCTGGTTTGTCTGATTGGTGTTTCCTAATGCTTGTGTGTGCTTGTGCCCTGCAATGGGTTGGCACCCTATCCAGGGTGTTCCCCTGCTCTGTGCCTTGAGTTTCCGGGGATGGGCTCTAGGCCTCCCGTGACCTTGAATTGGATGAAGCGGTGTAGCAGATGGATGGAGACACACACTGTACATTTCTGCTGAATGTCGCACAATTTAAGCAGTAATATTCTAACTGCAAAATAACAGTGGAAAACCTTTTTTGTTTTTACAAACTATGTTCTGTCATGTTCTTAAACAGGCATGCTTATTGACTAGTTACAAGTGAGAGTAGAGCGTGGTTTGCATATTTTAGGTCAACAAGTTAACAAGACTGGGTTTTCTGAGAGCTGTGTTATGCGTATGCATGCAGAGACTCCTATTAGCATTACTGGTACTTGTGTTAATGGTATTGTTGATGTTCAGTGCAAATATATGATAATTTCAAATTTTCCTAAAATATGTCAAGTGTTCTGTATTGTCATAGTGTTTTTAAGTGGCTAGTTTAGGCTGAGCGGTTGTCCGAGGCCATGACAGCATGTCTCTCTGTGGGGTTTTAAGTAGATTTCTTTTCTTTTTTTTTAATTGTAATTCTTGGACACACTGGTAGTCCTGTGCCAGAAGTGTGTTCCCTCCTGAGTGACACCATTTAGAGAAAGCACACACATTCTTGTTTGTGGAATGTGTGTGACAGATTCAGCATGTTAAACACTCCTTTTATTAAAGGGTTTTTATTTTATGCAAGTATTCTTTGCTCAGAATTGCTGAAGTTCATTCATCTCACCTTTATGCCATTCCTTTTTTTGTTCCGTCCCATATCTCACGTGCACACACACACGCTCATTTAACAGCTCCAGAGGACATGAGCCTGAAGCTGTGGCGTGCGGAAGCCAGTGTTGGTCTGCAGCGCCTTGCTGATGCTTTGCAGGACCTGGACGAGGTGTGCCGTGTGCGGCCTACCTGGCCTGAGGTAAGAATGGCAGTGGTACTAGGTGGTGACAGAAGTTTTCAGTGGAGCTTAAGGAGGATATCACACAGTGCTCTAGTGCATTTGGCACACTAGGAATGTTCATATAATTGGTAAATAAGGCAAAATTTCATACATCGTTTAGTTCATGTTAGAAATTCTAGGACAACTCTTGATGTCAGTTGGATTCCTTTACAGGGTTTCTTCCGCAAAGGGAATGTTTTGTTGGATATGGGAAAACAAACTGAGGCATTGCTTCAGTATCACCATTGTCTCAAACTGCAGGCTGATTTTCTACAGGCCAAGAGTCAGATCAAGACGGTTTGTACTTTTCAGTCTTTTCCTCATACCTGCAGATGCTGCTATATCGTCACTTAAATTCCTACAAAAAAAAATAAAAAATTTAAAATTTGAACAAAAAAAAAAAGTGTAGGTTGGTTTTGAGAGTGGTTATGTAGCATCATCACTACATAATGCAGAAAAACTGTTGTCTTTGTGCAAAGTGTGACTCAGAACTTAGGTCTTTGACCTTTAGCAACCTCTGTTCCTATTGGTTTGTGCCACCAGTTATAGGAAAGTTGATAGGAAGGACGTATTCAATTGTAGAGTGAAGTACCGTACACCCATATGGACGGCTGCAGACAGGCAGCACAATTGTACTTGTGCTGAGAAATAACAGGCGAGCTAAACAAAACAGGCAACTTCCATACTGCTAGAACATGGTTTATTGACTCAGTGGGCTTGAGCAATGAGCCGTAATCAGAAGTACTACAGAGCTGTTCCCAAGCCACAGCTGTGGCACATAAGTTAATCATCGACTGACAGGAAACATCAGGCCTGATTTTAGGCACAGTCCACCTTGGTAGCCTAGGTCACCATAATGGACAGAAATGGCTCTGGGATAAAGCCTTGTCGTCATGACAACAGCTCCCTGCTCTGAGGGCACAGTGTTACAACATAGAGGTGCATCTCAAATTAGAAGATCAAAAAGTTAATTCTAGTAATTCAGTTCAAAAAGTGAAACTCATTATATAGATTATACACAGTGATAGCTTTCAACCATTTATTTCTTTTAATTTTGATGATTATGGCTTACAGCTAATGAAAACCCAAAATTCACTATTTGAGAATTAGAATATTACATAAGACCAATACTTTTGGCAGTGTGGGCAGGTGCCAAGGCCTGCTGGAAAATGAAATCAGCATCTCTGTAAAGCTTGTCAGCAGAGGGAAGCATGAAGTGCTCTAGAATTTCCTGGTAGACAGCTACACTGACTTTGGACTTGAGAAAGCACAGTGGACCAACACCAGCAGATGACACGGCTCCCCAAATCACTGACTGTGGAAAATTCACACTGGACATCAAGCAGCTTGAATTCTGGGCCTCACCACTCTTCCTCCAGCCTCTAGGATCTTGATTTCCAAATTAAATGCAAAATTTACTTTCATCTGAAAAGAGGAATTTGGACCACTGATACATCCATCCATTATCCTAATCGCTTATTCCTGGTGAGGGTCGCGGGGAAGCCTGGAGCCCATCCCAGAGCACATAGGGTGCAGGGCAGGGGACACCCAGGGCGGGGCGCCAACCCACCACAGACCACTGATACAATCCTGTCCTTTTCCTCCTTAGCCCAGGTAAGATGCTTCTGATATGGTCTCTTGTCCAGGAGCGGCTTGACACAAGGAATGCAACAGCTGTAGCCCGTCCCCTGGACACGTCTGTGTGTCGTGGCTCTTGAAGCACTGACTCCAGCCACGGTCCACTCCTTATGAATCTCCCCCAAGTTATTGAACGGGCTTCACTTCACAGTCCTCTCAAGGCTGCGGTCAGCACTGCTGCTTGTGCTTTTTTTTCCTGCCACACTTCTTCCTTCCACTCAACTTCCCATTAATATGCTTGGATACAGCACTCTGAACAGCCAGCTTCTTTAGTAATGACCTCTTGTGGTTACCTTTCTTGTCTAGAGTGTCAGTGACTGGCTTCTGGACAACTGTCAAGTCAGCACTCTTCCCCTATGATTGTGTAGCCTACTGAATCAGGCTGAGAGACCATTTAAAGGCTCATGAATCCTTTGCAGGTGTTTTGAGTTAATTAGCTGATTAGATTGTGACACCATGAGTCTACAACAACAAACTTTTAAAATAATATTCTAATTTTCTGAGAAATTTTGAGTTTTCATTAGCTGTAAGCCATAATCATCAAAATTAAAAGAAATAAACAGATGTAATATATCACTTTGTGTGTACTGAATCTGTATAATATATGAGTTTCACTTTTTGAACTGAATTACTGAAATAAACTTTTTGATAATATTCAAATTTATTGAGATGCACCTGTA
Source organism: Chitala chitala (assembly GCA_025773905.1). Lineage (NCBI taxonomy): Eukaryota > Metazoa > Chordata > Actinopteri > Osteoglossiformes > Notopteridae > Chitala > Chitala chitala. Next base: position 13,711 of record JABJVR010027218.1, read on the forward strand.
TGTAGCAATGATTTGCATGTTGATGACTGATGGCAGTGAGAAGGTAGTTTCCTTAGAGAGCTCGTGCACTGCCGCACAGCAGCATCACTGCTATCTGAGTCAGTGCCAGGAGAGAGACATGATGCTTCAAAATGTTTTGACGAGAATTTTTATGTTAGAACTAACAAATTGGCTTATGTCATTTCCCAGTTTATATTTTATTAGTTTGCACTGGTTTGAATCTGAACGTGAATCACAACACAGGCTAATCCCACCCACACTGGGACTCAAAGCCTTATTTCTTTCATTACTTGTTTAATCAGTTGGGTCTTATATAGCCATCATGTCCCATTGTGAGGTAGCTCATGTAAAAAGAGTTTTTGTTTTGTTGTCCAGGTCCTGGAAGCAGAGGGTGTAACAGTGCCAGAAGAAGTGGGCAAACTCTTGCAGGTGGTTGTACAGTACCTTCTTGATGTTTGTCCAGTCACCAATACTCCTGGGCATGCCCTCGTGCCAAATCATTGCCTAAATGTGGAACAGGCCAGGGAAAGAGAGAGGGACACGGAAAAGGTGAGGTGTCGCCGCTCACGCTACAGTGGCACCCGTGTCTGAGTGCTTTAGCCACCAGGTGGAGATGACCCTTCCCATCTGTGTGCCCTGTCCCCCAGACCTCATGCACTGTGACACACAGCAGCAGCGCAGAGTGCTGCCTGAGCCTGTGCCAGGCCGTGTCCTTCCTCCCTACCGCTGAAGATGATGAGGAGCTGATGATGAGGAGAGAGGAGAGGGTGAGAAAGGGTATGCAAACCTCCGCCCCTGTTGTGCTTCACATAAAAGCATTAGCGCTTATTAGCATCCAGACGCCACAGCCTGACCTTTACACGGAGGTACCGTTTCAGTGTGAAGGGTATTCCTTTCTTTTCCTCATTTGTTCTCCTTGTCTTCCTCAGGAATGTCTGAACAAGCTGGACAAGAGAGAGAAGTGCTTTCTGTGCTCAGCGTAGCAGATTTTGAATGTCCACTGTGCATCAGGTTGGTGGAATAATTATTTTTTTGTGGAAAAATGATTTCTGTGTTTTGTGAAACTTTTGTGTGGGTCAGCATATACTGCTCTACACAGTCCACAGCAGCTGTGTGACTCAAAGCACAGTTAAAGCTGTTGCCACAGCCTGTGCACAAGGTTTGCTGTGATTCCCTTTGTGTTTTGTGACATTTGTTGTCACAATTTGTTTTTGAAGAGTGAGTCTGACTGAGTCATTAAGGAGCAGCTTTTTCCATTTGTGGCTGAGTGATGTTTAAATGTGTTTGAATTCACCTCAGAAACAGTGGCTCATGGTTGTGTTTCTATGACCAATGTTTGGCACCAGGTTGTTCTACGAACCCGTCACCACTCCGTGTGGACACACTTTCTGTAAAAACTGTATTGAGAGAAGCTTGGACCACAACCTTCGCTGTCCTCTTTGCAAGCAGCCTTTACATGAGGTGCTCTCTCCTGTTTGCATCCCCGTTGTGCTCTTTAAGCTAAAGCTGTTTTCCAAAACGATGACCACCCTAATTATGAACCGAACCAAACTGAATCTGAAAAGACAGCTTTTCCACTGCACCAGGTACCAAACTTTTGGTACTAAAAAGTGAGAACTTACCTTTTTCCACTGCCCTCTGGTGCAGTACCAGTAACAAAGTGCCAATCCAACTGTGGTACTTGTTTGATACTTCGGAAATAACAAAGTAAAAAGAAAAGTAATTAATAATAATAATGGATGTACAGAAAAATGAAGAAAGCCAAGCTATAATTGTCATCTGGTTGAGGTATAATTAGGTATAGCGAGTATTTATGTACCATTCTATAGACACATCTTAAGAAAGCTTTATAGGGTGTAATTTATTTTATATTAAACTCGTTGTGATTTATGTGTTGAAACAACAGGTGTTTCTAATTGTATTCAGTTAAAGAAAACAGAATTAAAGCAATAAATATCAATGATGTATATTTTATTTGATGTGTTTAAAAGTAGAAATAACAGACATTACTGCAAAATAACTTCTATTAAAGTCAATGACATGTTGCATTTTGTCTCTGCACTTTTTGGAAGCTGTTGATTTTTGCTGTCTTCAGAGTTAAAAACATTAATTATTAAGGGCAGCATATATAGTATACTTTGACTTTAAATGCTACTCTGGGGCTGTCACAGATGGCATCATTCTGCTTTGGGACCAGTTTTTTACGCCAGTGGAAAATTAACACAAGAGGCACTGTTGACTTTGGTACTGTTTTGCAGTACTAAACATTTGGTACCTGGTGTGGTGGAAAAGCACCCTTAGTGTGCTGTGCTTTAATGAAAACACCCAGCATTGAAATGAATTACACTCGCAGCATGTATTGTTCCAATTAATTAAGATTAATGAATATTGCTTGAGTACATGCAGTGGTTACTGCTCTCTCTCTCCTTCTGTTAGTATCTCAGGAACAGGAAGTACAACCCGACAGTGCTGCTGCAAGAGGTCATGACCCGCCTCTTCCCCCAGCAGCTGGAGGAGAGGAAGCAGGTGCATCTGGCGGAGATTGTAGAACTCTCCAAGTGAGTCTGTGTTACCATGGTGACAAGCTGAAGGATGTGTTCATTCAGCTAATAACTAGGGTTAAAAACAGATCTTAAATTGTTGTGTAACCTTTTTCTGCATACTGGATGAAACATGCAGGAATGTATGTATAACAAGGCATTACAGCACATTATTACATGACATTTAGAGCACTTTCACATTTTCCATTAACATTTAACCAAACGTTTTTGCCATGTGCTTAGGAACACATTGCCAAATTAAACTGTTCTCATTTCTGGTTATGTAAATGCCCTTTCCTGCCCTGGTGAGAACACAATATGTAGTACTCGGGGGTTTTTATGGCCTAAGCGCCCAGTCGCCATGCTGTCTTCCTGTCCTGCAGTTTGACCAAGGATGTGCCCATCTTTGTGTGCACTGTGGCGTATCCGGGGATCCCCTGTCCACTGCACATCTTTGAGCCTCGCTATCGCCTGATGATGCGCCGCTGCATGGAGACAGGAACTAGAAAGTTTGGCATGTGCACCTACAAGTCTGGAAAAGGGTTAAGTGTCCCAGACGTTTTTATTCATCCACATAGGCAGGGAGTGCGGCTGTGGATTCAGTTCGAGCTCAGCCCCATGCTTCAGGGAATGTGACGCTGGTGTCCCCCTGCATTGTGGCCTAGGTTTGCAGACTACGGCTGCATGCTGGAGATCCTGGGTTTGGACCTGCTACCGGACGGGCGGTCCTACGTCGACACCCTAGGGGTCAGCCGTTTCCGTGTGCTCAGGAGGGGAAAGAGGGATGGTTATCACACTGCTGATGTCGAATACCTGGAAGATCAGAGGGTGAGTGCCCCCCCCCCCCCCTTGTTTGTCTGTCTGTCTGTTCACTTTGCTGCTCATATGTTGAACTGTAAAATTTGGCAATAGACTTTTTTTCAAGTAATATGTAAGTTTAATGTCTTGATTTGTGGTATCAGATTTTTTTTTTTTCATGCTTTAGTGAATTAGAAACCCCTCAGAGAGTTCTGAATTTTAAAAGATGGTCTGTTAACTGTATGTTGGGTGTTTTTTTTCTCAGTGCTTATTGTTAGTTTTAAATGATTAGAATAAGGACGGTGCATTGATTGAAATGTGTAAATGAATTCAATTTAATAATGAATTTTGAGGTGTCATTGATTGTTAACCTGAAACATCTATGCACAACATCTACATGTTCCTAAAATGGAGCTTAGTTCTTATTTCCATGACTACCACAAAACATGGTTTGAAAAAATTTTGTAGGATTCCATGGTTGTGCTTTAACGTGACACCTGCTCAAATTTTAAAGGCTTTAAATAAGTGGAGAAGTCAGAGAGATTAGCCTGCCGATGCTCTAGTGGGTTAAATATATCTGTGAAAGTAAAGGCAATAATATGATGATGACGGATTTGGCTTCATGTTAGACTAGAATTTGTTGAATGTGCATTTTCCTTTGTGTGGTTCAGAAAACAAATTTCATAGCTTGAAAATGTCCCTAAATATTAAGCCTGAGTCTGCTAGTCTTGGAAGTGATTTTAAGAATGTTGAATCTTGAAACTAAGGCAGAATGCCAGGTGAGGTTTGCGTGGAAAAAAGTGTCTGGTGTTTGATTGGCAGTGTGGCTCATGGATGGACAAAGAGATTGTCATTTGTAATTGTTCATGGTTAATTTGTGCAGTGAATCTAATTTGCACTGGTGTGTGTGTGCGTGCACGCATGCACGTGTGTGTGTGTGTGTGTGTGTGTGTGTGTGTGTGTGTAAATGTATACTCATGGTAGGTGGAGGGAGCAGAGTTGGAGGTGGTCCAGAGTCTCCACGACAGTGTGTATCAGCAGGCTAGAGACTGGTACAACAGACTGGACAGCCAGGTCCAGGAGCAGATCACCAGCCAACATGGAGCCATGCCCGAGGTGGAGGAGGACATTCAGGTGTGGAGGGGAAACCCCGAAATGCAGAAACACACTAACTGATGGTGTTTTTTACCTGCTCTGTATCTTGTTCCTTCAGTCCATGTTACCTCCTTGAAGAAGGGTTTAAATTGTGACTCAGGTGTTGTTTCTTATTAAGCCCAGTGTCACAGGCACATTTGGTTTTGATTTGCATTACTAAAGCTGGAGGGCTATTAACCGGTCTTCATCCGTTTTCGTCCTTTACTGTTGCAGGCTTCATGTAACGGGCCTGCCTGGTGCTGGTGGCTGCTGTCAGTTCTGCAGCTGGACCCAGCCTACCAGACCACGATTCTGTCTATCACGTCCCTGAAGGACCGTCTGGACCACCTGCGTGTTGTGTTGGAGTACTTCTCTCAGGCCTAGAACCACGCTGGGCTGCCTGCACCACTGCTGCAGAGCGCAGAAGTGTTCAGGACACACACATGCAGTAGCATGTTCACACCTTCTCATGCACAGGCATGGTGTTAGAGCACTGATGATAATTCCTGTGACTGTTTGGTCACAAACACACACACACACACACACACACACAGACACACACACACACACACAAACAGGCACACATACAGACACTGATACAGATACACACACACACACACAGACACACACAGTCAAAATCTGTGACCCTCACAAATGCCTTCTGTTAAGTATCTAGTGACATCCAATGACTTCTGAGTTGGACCTTTAAGATTTGTTTAAGGCTGGTTAAATCTCATTTTAGTTTTATTCAGTTTATGTAGAAATTAGGGATTTAAAACAATAACTTTGAATTTCTGACAGTTTTTCTTCTTATTGCATTACCATTATTTATTGTAATGAAATAACAAGGATCTATTGGTAGCATGAAAGAAGGGACTCATATTTATATAACGGCAGCATGTGCGATGTCTTTAGCATACGAGATTTTTAACTGCGATGAGCTTCTGTGAAAAACACTGAGAGGAACACAGGAACAGTCCAGCTGCACATGGTGTCCATGTTTCCTGGAGCAGTGACAAGTGATTCCAGCTTTGTCCTCGTCTGCAATGCATTCATCCAGTAGAAGGTGTCCCCAGTCCTTGGGACATCTGGAAGGGGTGTCACTGCTGTGGGTAGCATATGCACTTATGACCTTATGACCCCTGTCACTGTACAATTCCTGCTTTCCTTGCTTGTATCTTGCCAACCCTGGTGCCTTGAAAATTCAGGCCTTATTTAATGTTATCTTTATTTGTGTTGTTTTCTGCAGTCTGCTCCTGCTTTTTAAGTGTCTAAACTTGAAATGTTGCACACTAATTCCTTCATATCATATTTGTGTCATATTTTTGCTTTACTGATTGCAGAATATGTTTGTGCGTTGCCATAGTACGAATTAATTCAGTGTGTGAATGCTTTTAAAGTTTTTCCAGTGTATACTGTGCTGTAGAAAAATCACATCTGAAAGTTTTTATGTTGTGTTTTTATTTACATTGTAAAAATGATAATTTCATGGGTAAGATGGAGCTATCTGAATGATTACAGGTAGGGTTTTTATCTTAAATGATGGAAGATAAAACAGACGATGTTTTACAATGTTTTCTGTAAAATGTATGCATGATTTCTTAGTTTAAGGTTGAGTTATTATAGATATATTGTAGGCTGCAAGCTTATGGTCATGATTGGGTTATGGATTCTTGTGTAAAATAATGTAAAGCATAAATAAAAATCTCATGTCAGAACATATTCTAGATCAGACACACAGAGCTCCGCTCTGAATAAGAACAGATGAAAACCAACATCACCATATAAGAGAGCTCTACATTGTTATTTTCTTTCCAATTTTTGTGTTCTTTTGCTAGTATGACAGACAGTCCCCACTGAAATAGGTGTCTTCCTCGCTTGCTAAATTCTTACACATTGTAATTAAAGCAGACAAAGTCCTGCTAGGTCAGCAGACTTAAGATAATGCCAGACTCTTGATCGGTCAAAAAGCCATCTCCAATAGCATTTGGGGATTAATGGCTAAAGGAGACTTGATTGGATAAGCACTTTCCAGCCTATCAAAAGAATTAGTATGGGGAAGCCATGCTTGTGAAAACAATATCAGGTGATAATCAGTTGTACATGCTAGGTCTAAAACTGGCCCTGGCTTGTTTTCCTTGTCTGTTGGATTTGGGGAAATTTTTGTGCTTCTCCTCGAAAATTTAATGCTTATTCTAATAAATAAAATTTCTTTGACTGGCAAACAATGTTTACAACTTGCCATAATGGCAATTCAATTTTCTGTTGTTATGCAATGTGTTCTGGAAAGTACTACTTGCACTCAAAATTAGATTTAGTTTGACACAAAATAGTATTAGTAATTGTAAAATAACTTTGAAGTTCAATTGTGTCCAGAAAACTTATGTTTGTATGTAATCATTGTACTATGTGCAAAAGAGAAAAAAAAAATTGGGCCAGATGTGGTACCGGGCCTCTGGCTAGAGTTGCACGATGGATCGGTTTTATTTAAGTATTTCAGTACCCGGAGCAATACTCAAGTAAAACGGTACTAAACTCTGTTTTATTAATATCAGTACTTAAGTATGGTGGCATTTGAATAATTTGTCACCGGGAGTGACAGAAGACAGCGAAAGCACCATATCTGTGAACACTACTCTGCTTCCTCTGGCTCACCGCCTCCATGCAGGCATAGTGCACGTAACTTTTTAACACACACACGCACACACACACACGGACACACGGAGTGAAATATGCCATTACCGCTGTAGCTCGCCCTGCGTCCTGAATTTTCTCCAAGACTCGCGACTTAACTCGAAAAATGATTTAAGTCAGATAAAACATTTAAAAAACCATCTAGGCCCTCCATAAACCATAATAAGCAATTGCATAACGTCGCTAATACTGAGTCGTTCGATAATTTTTACTGTCTTTTATCAATTTATACATTGTAATTGTAAAGAAAAACGAGCAAAGAAATTATGTACCTGATGAGTGACATTACATGCATGCACCATTGCCCATCCATTGCATAATACAATAACACAAATCTACATTTCAAATTTGGCTTGTTTTTAAGATTCCGTTTAAAAAATGAAATGTAAATATAGAGCAGTCCTTGTAATCTGTACTTGTATCTCTTACAATCAGGGGCTAATAGAGAATGAGCAAGTGTTAAGAACATTGTCTTATCTGTACAGCTATGGTTCCCAGGAAACCCCTGGTCCTAGTGGAACAATAGGTCAGGATGTCAGTGCACTATTACTAGGCTAAAGAGAGTACTGAGACCAGAATATACATACACACACATATACATACATACGTCCAACAATCCAACACAACAGTGGGATGCAAGATACTAGAAGGCAGGGCATACATGGAATGCCACAACCAAATGGCCAGCATACTATACAGAAACATCTCTGCCAAATATGGGCTGGAAGTTCCAAGGTCAAGATGGGAGACGCCCCGGAAGGTGGTTGAGAGCGCCAGACTGACAAACTGGTAATGGCTAACCGACCAGACATAGTAGTGGTGGACAAATAGGCCATAGTGATAGATGTGCCAAGTGATAGCACCATCAGAAGGAATATAAGAAACTTTTAGAAATATCAATGGCAGAAAGAAGAACTATAAAAGATATGGAAGGTGAAGGCAACAGTGGTCCCTGTGGTAACTGGAACACTCGGGGCTATGACTCCCAAACTGGGAGAATGGCTCCATTGGATCCCAGGAACAACATCTGAGATCTCTGTCCAAGGGAGCACAGTCCTAGAAACTACTAAGATACTGCACAAGACCCTCAAGCTCCCAGGCCTCTAGTACAGGACCCGACCTTGAAGGATACAGAAACATGCTCATTTACTTACACTCACACATGCATGCACACAGTCTTCAGTGAGATTTCACAACAATCACTTGAATGTCACTGTAACGCTGTGGTGTAGAAGCAGCTGATAAGGACAAGTCTGACCACAATATTTCACACTACTGTTGCAGCTCACAGGTGGCACCATATTTAATTTTACAACATGCACTTTAGTTACCAACTGCATAGACAGATCTTCACTGAACCAAAACTCCCTATACCCCAATGCATTATGGGAATCTGTATCGTGCAGATGGGCGCAGTCTCTGGACGCAACAGCTCTCTTTTTGATAGATGGGATTGGTGGAGTGTCCAGCTCTGGTGCCAGCTTCACGGTCCAGTTGGATCTGTCTTGTCCCTGCTCCACACGCAGGCCTCTATGGTGTGCTGGACACTCCGTCTGGGGACCGCTCTGGGGCGAGGGAGATCGGGCCAGTGGATGGAGAGAGGGCAGGAGGGGGCGCATGTCATCATCTGAGGGGAAGGAAACCCATGATAAAAACAGGGAACATTGCACAAATCTTGGCTATTAGAGCCAGCAGTAAAACAAGACTGCAAACATTTTACTTAGTCATTATCAACTGCATAGTTTATTTGCAGACATAAATTATGATAATAAATCTCCATTTCCTACCAGTGACATTTTTGTAAAGATAATAAGCAAACATGAATGCTAGTGCATTGTCATGTTAAGCTGATATTACGATTGATGACATTATGACATGCTTCAGGGTGAAACACTATGAACTGCTACACACCAACACTGTATTTTTTAACTGGTAAGAAAGGATGCACCTATTTGGGAAATCTTATTCTAAAGTAATGCACATGTAACACAGGTATGACCTGACCTGCTATTTTATTCAAATAATTGCTGTAATGAGCTAAAACCTCCATCTCCCCTGGCTTCTGTTTATGTTTGTTTATGTTATTTTTATGTTAATTACAACGCAATAGTAATATACAATTATTAACACAAATGTTCAGTGATCAAGGGTCACAATTAACTACATGTTTAAGTAGGCCCATTTAAGTAATCTGGCTAAATGGATAAAATCATTTGACACTTAAATTCATTATCATTTTATAGCTGAACAACAAATCGATTTAACAACCATGTTCAACTACTGTAAGTCAAAAGAGTGTGATTTTGTTACATGTGAACATTTTTCACCATCTGAGATTTGATGAGGCAGTTAAGAGCAATTATAATTTTTAACAGACTTAATGTGGTTTTATATCACTGCAACATTCAAACAGTGACGTTAACTTTTACATGACTTTAAAGCTGCAGAAGTTTGCATCGAATTACATTAGAGAATAAAACTTGCATGTTTGGCTTTAGCCACATGGTGGTGTACCAGCTTGGGGTAAACTGATAGCTGTACAGGAATTATGTGAATGGCTTTTTTCATATTACCTTGCATTGATTTTTTTAAGGCTTTGATTTTTCTTAAGTTCCATCTTTCATTATCCATTACTTTTCCTGAATGTAATAAGTTTTTGCAGTGGTATTTTTTCAGTATGTGTTTGAGTGAACTCCTGCAAACAGTGCAGGACAGAAAGGCCTGGCGTACTGTGGTCTGGGGTCACAAAGTCAGACACGACTAAACGACAACAACAATAACAACAACAGCATTCTTTCAGTATCGGTATCAAGATACTTAGGCAGGTATTGGAACAAAAGTCAAAATTTTGGTACCCTGACAACACTACCAATGGCATGATTTTCTTAAACATTTATTTGTGAATTACAGTTTTTTTCAGGTTTTAATTTTTATGGATATTTCACATAAAAACACGTGCTTACTGGAAGTCTAAAAATGAGAACACAAGATGGCTGCCATTACCATAAGAATATTAAAGTTGACAGCAGCATTCATAGTTAAGACAGTGTATGTCACTACTTATACGCTTATATAGACACACACACACACACACACACACACACACACAGAGCCATACCAGTCACCAAAGCATGTCTCCATACCAAGCAAAGCAGTGAACTAGCATTAGAACATGAATAAAACTTGACTTAAATACTCACCCAAACAAGATGCAAGTGGAACCAAATCAAACTAACAAAACTAATGGATTTAAAACAACTTAAGGCTGCTTGGCATGTGGTGGGTTGGCGCCTTGTCCAGGGTTTGCCCTGAGCTACTCCCTAAGCTCCAGGGTACCTGTGACCCCGCACAGGGTAAGTAGTAGGGGGTCAATGGATGGATGATGGATGGAGGCTGCTACACAGACAGCAATCATGACACAGTCATTCTCAGAGCCCTTCTTAACTTATCTAACAGTTGCCCTTGCTGTGAATGCAAAGGAAATTTAACATTTTAATTTTTGTACTCGAAAACAATGGTACAAATTAGTTTTAAACCTTATTATAATCCTTAATTTGTCTGTGTATTTAATTATATGTGCACTCTGATTTTAAGTTCTCCAAAGAAAATGTTCCTGATTGTGTTTAGTGTTCTATTATCATTTGAGGGGAACATGAACAAAGGCAGTGTTCTTTGTCTATTCAAATGAACACGCTTTAACAAATGTTAGAAAATACAAACTTGTGAAGATACTGCACGTAATACATAATGGCCAAAATACCACTAAGCAAAAAATTAAAAAGCGCTAATTTAGCCTCAATACCTGTATATTCCCACAAAAGGTTGTAATATGTTAAGATACTGGATTCCATTAAATTGTAAAACACAACTCCACTAGGTGGCGATATGTTTCCACCGGTGCATAGTCGGCACAGTTTATTGCACACAGTAACAGGGAGAACATGAAGGAGGAGTGTAAAAATGAAAATAGTTCATAAAGTAAAAGAGACAGTGGTTTGGGAAAAAAAAAAGGAGGACTTGGTTTTACCAAGGGTTTTGTTGTAGTGTGGAGATATACTTTCAGGGATGGTCTTGTTAGGTAGGAGCTCTTCCAGTACTGCACTGTCAGTCAGAACACCTCATGTGTCTGTTCAGGACAAACAGTACTAAGCAGAAGAATGAAATCTCCAAGAACATGGAAAGGACAACCAGTATTGCAGGGATGCAAGATGCTGTTGTTCTCAAAGGTGGAAAAATCCTTGAGAATCAAAGGACATGAGACATAGTATTTTCTTTTTGGATGCTACAGTAAGAGCCTGGTAGGGACCTACAATGGTGTAGCATAGGGAGCTATTGTTATTTTGCCTTTAAATGAGTCCCATATGTGTCTTGGCAATCACAAGCTGCTTGTGGCCTTCTGGAGAGGTGAGGGTGTGGGGGTGGCATGAAGAGAGAACTGAGGATAGAAATCAATAAAGCTGTGTAAAAACTAGGGAATGCATGTTGAAAACCAGTGCAATTGATGCAGGCCAGCCTCATGAACTGGAAACAAAGGGAGCAGACTCCTCACACGCAATCTAAAAACCGTATGTGTCCTAAGTCAAAAGTTAGAGGAAAAATATAATACTATGCTTTGCAGACACTTGTGTGGTTTTAATCACATACAGCAGTTTCACCTAAACACACTTAGCAATATGCACCAGTAACTAAGCAGGCGATTATATATTTTTTTAATTTCACACATTGTCCACAAATAATAGCATACCTTATGTGAGATGTATGCAACATGTTTTGCTGTTATCCTGCATAACATTTCATTGCACAGCCGACTCCGAGGGCCCTCAGCTCTGCTTCTTATTTCAAGTCTCTGCAGATTACCGGTCAATGAACCTCCCCAGTGTGCTGACATTTTCACTCAGGAAGCTCATGTACTAATTGATTCGATTAGGTGTTAAAATGCATCTGGTTATTCTTACTTCCAAGTTGGAGAATGTTTATCAATGGCAGTACCGGTGTTGTCCAGGGTCCTGAATGGCTGAACGCATGTTCCCTTTTTCCAGCGTGTAAGGCAGTCACGCTTAAAGGAACACCAAAACCGAGTCTCCTGGGAAGTCTTAGGGGATTTGCTCAGTGAAAACTCCACAAGCCTTTCTGTTACCTTTTATTGATGAGCAGGTTGCATTTTTTATAACTTGACACTAGAGTTAGTTTAGTGGATCCTCTGTGTGTTGACAGGGAAGGGCACCTGGTTCTTGGTATTGGAGGTGCTGTCTGCTGCTTTCAAGCAGCACAGCTGATTTCAGAACTGCACTGCGGCATGGTGACACTGAGAATAACAGCAGGTCAGATGGAACTGAGCCCCCCCATGTCAAGGTTCTCCTTCAGGAGATCAGGCAAGTTCAGTTTGAGGAGTTTACCGCAGAAGTGTTGGTCAGAAACACTAGGGAGAGCTCACAAGTGCTGGGTCACAGGTTAACGCTGCCCACACCGTGTAACGCTGTGTTACTGGCCCGCGGCCTGTTTCTCAGAAAAGCCCTGGCTTCGCTGGCAGAGCTGCGTTTCCTCTCTGGCTCGTTGCTGAATATGGTCTCACTGGACTTATCCACTGTGAAAATGACACGGTCTACAGTGCAGGACAGACTGGATCAGAACTCAAACTGCCTCTGCGGATTTAGATCTAGGCTGTTAAGGATGACCATTGCAAAGCCCCATTGACAGTTTTAGCAGATACAGATCCTGGTCCTTAAACCTATCAATTTACCGCAGCTCTGACTGGAACACAGAAAACAAAGCACAGCGATAACTATGCCTGACTGAACATTTCAGCATGAAAAAAATCCATGTCGTTTTTATATCTTTGTTATTTAAATATTACATGCAGATTAGGATACAAGTTTTGATTACTGTTGCTTTACAGTAGCATGACACACTAATATTATTTGTTTAAAAAAAATTAACTTTTTCAAATGTTCTCCACACACCCCTGTAAATATGTACTACATGATGCTATTTCATAGATTTTCACATCATGTTTCACACTGAAATCATGCATGCTTAGCAGAAACAACATTGCAAGGTCAGATACGTGGCATTCATCGGTGTCTTCGTGTTTCTATTGAGTTTCGATTTCCATTTATTCACAATAATTACACAGATCGCTCACAGGAATGTGGGTCTCTTTCCTCACCCGTAGGACTAACACATGGAGAGCAAAAACAAATTATAAGCAACATCCCCAGCAGTGCAGTGTTAATTCCCTCATAAACAGGTGCTTATTGTTAGTATGGTTGGGTGGAGGTGCGGGTAGAGAAACACATGCAGCGTACCTCTGTGTTACTTTTGGCAGGATCGCTGAGTTCAATGTGACGAGGCTCATCATACAGCGGCTGGCGCTCCCTTCTGGGATGGCGCTGGCGAGCCAAGAAGCCGGTGTCACAGGAGAAAGAGGAGTCTGAGCTTATTAGATGAAGAAGGGAAAGCGACAGAGTTGGAGCTGCTGACTGTGTGACAGTGAGGAAATTAGAGGCCTGAGTGGGAACCATGGTCAACCTCCCACATATATGCACATGTGCATGCATGGACACGTGTGCACGCACAATCACACGTACACAGCCAATACATACAGCCAAAACAGTGCTGGAGGCAGGTAATGATTGTATAAAGAACAACAAAGGCGTGTGTGTCTTCCTGATGACATGCAGTGGTCTGCTGTCTTACACACAAAGAATATATTCTTACCAGCCTCTGGAGATACCAAAACCTGTCCATCCCTCCATCCATCCATCCTACCTGGTGTGGGTCATGAGGACAGCAGTCTAAACAGAGATGCCCAGAGCTCCATCTCCCTAGATACCTCCTCCAGCTCCTCCACAGGGAGACTATCTCTTCATCTAGTCTTTGGTTTGTCCTGGGGTCTTCTCCCTGTAGGACATGCCTGGAACACCTCTCCAGGGAGATGTCCAGGAGGCATCTTTGTCACCTCAGCTGGCTACTTTCGATGTGACAGCAAACCCTGTTGAGCCGAAAGTTTTCAATAGGACAATGTGAAAGTTTCCATTAAGATAAAGACATGAATATGATAGAAGACCAGGACATAATAATGCAATAGTTATAACATATGAAAGGTTTTATAAAATATATAATAACTCACCATACAACTCTAGAAGCATTAGGTGGAATAATAACAGAGTAATAATGCTGTCACTTGTCCATACTGTATGTAACAGAGAAGTTACGATGTTACAGGATTGTTGAATGCATGGCCTTATTAAGAAAGACCAGAATTAATGCAGCAGGAAAATGAATTAAATTTATTCTTTTCCCCTTTGGGCAAGAGAGGGGAAAACTCAAGAAGAGAAAAGGTTTTCTCTTCTTGCCCTGAGATTCATAGTACAGCAGTGGTGGAGAAATGAGCACTCGCACTGAGGGTTATTACCATAGAAACCAAATCCAGATAGGTAAGAGGAAAAAAACAGGACCCCAGAAAGGTTAATGCATTCCAAAAACAATGAAAACCTACCTTCTGCATTATTCGTTTGAATGTGCTTTTCATGCATGCCTTGTGTATTGGCTGTATGTACTTACCTTACAGCTGCAAAAACAGGAAAAAAAAGGAGAGATGAGTCAGAGGGAGGAGAGGAGGCTACGTTTTCAGAACACGAAGCACTTCCGCTCTGAGGGATTACTGTGCTTCCCAAAGGAGACCATGGAGGGGGATTCGAAGCTGATTAAGTGGGCTTGTTTCACACAGCACTAATCTTTCTGTGTCAATAGTCAGATCGGCCCCTTCGAGCACCGGAAAAGGAGTGTGTTGAGGACCCCAGTGCACCAAAGTGCCATAGCAATAAGGAGCTGCAAAAGATTCAGGAGACCTTCTGAGGTTGGGGCTTACTCTACACTCACTAATTGGCTGATACTGTGTGTTGTGGGCTGTGTGCTGCTCTTGTACACGTGGGCCTGTGTAACCTGCAAAACTGAGTGTTAAATCTGCTCTGGCAACAAGACCGGTCACTCCACTGTGAAGTAAATATGGTGCCCGTGCAGGCAGAGCCCTGTTCACCAATTTGTATACCTCCAGCAGTGTTCTTCATCCTTCTCCCAGGGTGGGGTCCAGAACAAGAACCACAACGACATCTCCAACAGGAAGAAAGCACACCTTGTGCTTCACCTGACGCACCACGAACACCTCGAGAATGGCAGCATAGCTCATCATATGCCTGGAAAAAAATGCAACTTGTCTGAAATCATCTTTAACCTTAACCAGAAACAAAATAAAAAATTAAACACATTTTGATTTCTTCTGTTTTTATGTGTACAGGCATAGTCAAGAGCTGGAGTGGAGTAACACAATCAAAAGGTTGGCATGGCAACATTTCTGGGAGGGAGAACAGAGAAGGAAGAGTGATGAATGCAAGGCTGATTCTTGAACAGCAAGGTCACTGTAAACAACCTCTCTAAACCTGTAATACTGCGTAACTGCACATGGTCTCTGACATTTCCAAGCTTGGCAAGAGGGCTGGCTGCAGGGGAAGTCAGATTTTTCAATTTCAGCACAGACAAGAGCTCTAGCAAAGGACATTTTTATTTTCACAATGCTCATCTAAACCTGGGGTCACGTCTGTAGAACCGCACCTGTGAAACAAGCCTTACATCCTTGCAAATGCAAAGTCACAGTAGGCTTTACCTGCCTGGGTCTTCACGATAATGTAGAAGCAGGTACATCAGTGGGATCTCTTATTTACAATAACCTCTGCCTTTTCCTGTATGGATTTACCATTTAAAACTGATAGGAATAAGGAAATGACACCCTGTGGATGGATAATAAGATGAACAAGACCAAGTCACTGCTAGAAGGGTTTTTGTCTTATTTAGCAAAACTCAGAAACAATGCAGCAAAGTGTTAAAGTGGCAGAGAGTCTTGAGCTTAATGGAGACATATAGAGCTTAGACAGAACATATAGCAATGGCCTTTTAGAGCTGTCACTTTACCCGAATCACATTCTTGGTTGTTGCTTTGAGTGAAGAAACTGGAGAAGCCACAGAAAACGCATGTATGCACAGACAGTGTAAATTATATACACAAAGATAAAATCCATATTTGCAAACAAAAAAAAAATCATTGGAAGTGTAAGATGCCAATGCCATCCACTAAACTATTGTGCTCGTCCATTAAATACATTATTATGCTCATATACTATATCAAATTGACCTTAACTATTTGGAGAAATGAACTTACTAAGGTTGCAACTACACAGGGTAAGTGGTGTGAAAAATGGATGGACAGATGGATGTATGAGTTTTGTACAAATGAATAGCATTTTCTCAAAAGAAGTTATTATTACTATTAACTAATTATTAAGCTGATATTCTGAAAAATTAATTTTCAAAATTCTTCCTGGATGCCTAAAAGGTGATAATAGGACTTAAAGCGAAAGGTGTTGAGCCTCCTCTTCTGCTGGGCACATGTTGCTCAGGCCTCGTTTGTACACTACAGCATGCTGATAACACAAACATTGCTTGTTTTTACTGAAAGTTTGGGATTTTTCAGATTCGGATGGCAAGGCCAGCAAACAGTGCAATAACCTTTTCAACCTCGCTTCTAGTTGTCCTGGAAAACTGCAGGTTTGTCTTAATTGACAAATGCTAGTAGTCATCTAAGACAGCATGCATGGCTTCTATGACAGGAACCATCTCACTGGACTCCAAAACAGTCTCTTGTTTACTTCTCAAAGGTAACTATGTGTTACAGAGGGTGTTCCACAGCGACAGTCGTTTCTCTCTCATAGACTTTCCCCATCACTTCACATTCAGTTCTTTTCTCAAAGCAAATTACTTCTGTAGGTCTGAATGAGATTTTGGTGACATCAGTGCAGGGGCTCCATTCTTCTTATTTACTGTATCGGACTTTCTTTGGCCGCAGTCCGAACTTACGACACTCCACCAGGGAGTCTGTGTCACAGTCCATGCTGTGGTAGAAAAAGAGGCACCTTGCCAAAGAGAGAGCTCCTCACTTGGATCAAGTCTAGCTGCTGCTGATGTTCAAAGAAAGTTCTCCAGAAGACCTTTATGTTGGGACTTGGTCTGGATGCATGAATTTGTGATGCACAGGCCAGGATAGGTGTATAATTCCAGCAGTCTGTCTGCTCTTGCACATATTTCACAGATCAAAAACAGGGCTGGATTGAAGCCTATGGCCCAGAAATCATTGGGGCCTATGCAAAAGGTTTTCTTATTAAAACACAACTATACCAAAACATATTCCTTCCTGAATCTATTGGTGCCCTGCAAATCTTCTTAATTTTGTTACTACCATGGAGAATGAAAAGACATAACACACCCCTGCAAAACAGCAAATATGCATGAACTATTTGTACTTTGATTACTTTTTTGTATCTACACACTGACTAAAGCCTAGGAGCCCAGTCATGGCTTAATCCTGCCCTGCAAATGGGCCTAGGGAAGAGAGTCTCAGTCATGGTTTGCACTCAGTCTTGCACTATAGTCATTCCAAAGAACAAGATACTCTGACAGTGATTGCAAAATTCTGGTAAAAGTTATGCTTTGCTTCATGTGTAAACCAAACCACAAACTAAGGAGTAGCTGGACCTATGGTACTATTGACATAATAAGAAAGAAGTCACCCAGGTCCTTTGCAAAACACCTTCAAAAGCATATTCCTCACTGCAAAATCTAGTTCACGATCTCAGGGATTATCAAAGCCTTTCCCTTGACAGAATAAGATGTAATATATTCTGTCTTCTCCATTAGTGAGCCAGACTCAGACCATGATCTCTTGGAGGGTGGCAATGTCAAAACGAAGTCTCCTGAGTCGCTTGTTTACTGCAGCTGTCTTCCTGACATCACTGAGGTCTTAAAGGTTGTCAAAAGTGCAGTGTTTTCAGTATCTAGTTTGAATGATACCTTATCTCCATATACCCAATTAGGAGAGCAGACCATGGTCGAACAGCATCCTTTTGACGAGGGGCTGCTCGATTTGACGCAGGTGGCAGTTGCCCAGTGAGGTCCAAGACTCTCTCTCACCATCGGAAGCATCCCCTCGGGCCTCACTATACACTCTACACCAGTCAAGAATGATGCATAACTGGTAACTGCTGCAGCCCCTGTTGATACTAAGCCTTGAGTCATAGCATGAGTGCCCTCTCCTGAACAGCTGCTACAGGGGAAAGTCAGCAAGCATGCAGAGGCAGCATAGTATGATACAGAAGGCAAGCTGCTGCCAACACGGCGGACTCCACACTGCTGCTACATCCAAAGGAATGGTGGCCTGGTACACTTTGGCACCAGTAGCATTGCTGGAGCTCCTCGTTATTGTTTTATTTAACATATGATTTGCCTAAAGAACTCTGGGTCCAGATATATATTTTTTACTTCCAAATCCTCATACCATGAATGAGTGTAACTGCAAAGCACCAGAGGTCTGAAATCAGAGTGTTCTTTGCCCTTTTTGAGCTGTCTACCATAGCTAACAAGCCTTGTCTGCCTGAAGTAACAGGCTTTAAGCCACCAGTAACCTGTCTTCAGCCCTCCTCTTGTCAGTAGAAGCAAGCTTAGAATCCAAGCCCCACGTGAAGGCCCAGAGTAGGACTGGGTGCTTGGGTATGTTTTGAGATGCACACCACTGG
>JABJVR010027229.1:0-36025 GCA_025773905.1 Chitala chitala
ATCCCCCTTGCCCCCCCCCCTTATCGCTCTCCTTACTGTTTAGCACTGTTTAAAACATGGAAACACAGCCAGTTTTAGGCTCGATCACTTAAAGGACGTGTCTCCTGCGAAGATGCATCACCGTCCGGCTGGTCGTCTTGTCTGGGGCTCTAATTCAGCATCACGCCACCTTGGAACCTAAGTGTTTGGAGATGGGCGGTGCTGCGCCCTGACGGACGTCTTCTACAGCCAGTCAGGTGGCCCCTCGAGCCACCGGTGAGGCGCCTGGCCCGTCTGTTGCGACGTCACCAAAACCAAGGTTCGTGTGAACGGACCGTCAAGGTCCAGCGCGAGTCAACACCCTCTGCAACCTCCACGCACGTGAGCAAAGTGGCTGGCATTGGGATAGGTCCATGGAAACAGACAGGCCAGGCCTGGTGAAACATGCAGGCTTTTTTGCCTGAATATAACAGACAAATACAGCCGTAGCCAAAGTAAAGGCTTATTCAATATTGCGAGAGGGACGCTTGGGATGAAGGCCTGGAAAACAAATGAAGCTGTATCTGAATGGACACTTAAAAATGCATTTTTTAACGAGCGACCGACCACCAGTGTCTCGGAGTTCGACGTCACAGAAACGCATTGTCGTTGGCTGGGAATGGTGGGAGAGCCATTAGATAGGCAGCGTGCGGTTTCTGAGGTACAACTGGCAGCACTCTCACGGTCTGGGCCCTCGTGCCTTTGTGTGAAAGCGGAAGAGGGTATGTTAGTGAGCCTCCAAAGCCCTGGTGTTAAGTGTGGGTAGATAGGCAAGGTTTTTCTTGTTTTTTTTCTTGTTTTTTTTTTGGTGTTGTACTCAGCATTACGAACCATATGAAACCACGTCGAGATATCTCCTGTTATGTAGGACAGTATGAAAACGAGCACTAAAGTACTGGAAACTGGAATTGTAAGCCATGCGGACTTTGGACGGGACTTTTTCCTCTGTCGTTGCTCTTAGTTTGACAAATGTTTCTAGTAGACTTTCTGACCCTTTTCTTTAATTCTCTATGAGGGCTCCAGTCTGTATCCGTTGAATAAAAATGGGTGATTTTCAGAGCACGGTGTCTTGGTTGTGTTTCAGCTCTAATTTCACATTCCCTGATTCTTCCTTACCGTCATTGTTGTGATTCGTGTGTGTGTTTCTGTAAGACAGGGTTAAACTCCGTGTGCTTGGTGCTCGCTGTACACCCACTGAAATGTTATATTTCCACGCATGTTGCTAATGTAAGTCCTGATCAGGAGTGGCACATATTTAGGCCTTTATATCGTTGCCGTGACGTTGGCTTCTGCATTCGTGTCTCTCAGCACTGGACGAGGCCCATCCTGATCACCTGTGCTCCTCCCCTGCTCAGGTAAGTTTTCATGGTCGTCTAAGTCTTTCACATAGATTGACAGTTTAATAATGTATAATTCTATATAATTGATATATACTGCTTAGCCTCTGTTGTTTTTTCACACTGTGGCTTTCATACTGAGAGCAGTTAAGATTCATATTATTACTAAATCAATTTAGGTTTCACATCAGCAGAATTTTGTCCTGATATTTAACCTGAAAGTCATATGTTAGGACTAGCAATCGGTGTGACCTGTAATGGGAACACTGCAAGGGGGGGGGGGGTGCCTCTCTCCCACCATGGGAGATGAGTCTCTGGAGGGAATTATGATTTCCTTCTGGAATACTCCACCCTCTGTCCTTGCTGCTACTAGTGTCCAGGTTTGTTAGGTCCATGTAAACCAGGGCGAGAGAAAAACTTGATATTCCACGTTATGCGGAAACACACTGAAAAATAAAAATATGCCCATCCCAAACATGCATGCATCTTAATTATGTGGTGGAAGTGTGAAGTAAGGCTTGCATCTAATATTAATGTCAAATATTTAGGGCCAGATGGCCAAGTGATCTTTGTGGCTGCTACGTCATGCTTAAATTATAAATGGACAGTTTTCCTCTAGGGTAACGCATGTTCCTTTTATCATAACAAAGTCGAAGTGTGATGTTTGACTGCAGGTTGTAATAAAATTCTCCCATTGGTGACTGTACTGGAGCCATCACTTACACTTAGCTGTCAATGACCTCTCCCACACCGCCATGCGTGTCTAAGCACGGTGACACTCAGTAAGGTTCCCAGAAAGCAGCCCAGCGTCTCTGTAAATGAAACACCTCCGCTCCGTTTCCAGTCTGTCCTTTTGACGGGAGCTGCACGCTTTGCAAGTCAACAGTTGCTAAAGGAGCAGGTAATTGAGTTTCCTGGTACTACTCAGGGGTGTCGTAAAGACTAACTGAATGTGCAGGGGGCTGTTTTAAAATGTCTGCTGCCTTGACACTTTAACTGCCTGTGGCGCATTCAGGGCCGGCTGACCAGATCAATACAAGCAGGCTCTCAAACTGACCTTGGTCAGACCTGCTCGGTGCTATTTATGTGGGTAAGAGTTACTGTATTCACGTGGAGGCGCCTAACTCTGGTGGCGTTTGTAGCCTTCAACATCCTCCTTGCTGCAGTGGGTGGCCAATTAAAGCCTGAATCTGAATTGAGGGGGGGTGGGGAGACACCTTGCGTGTGGCGTTCCCCGCTCCTGGTCCGTGTATGCCATCCGCTAGTTCACCTTGAGAGCTGCGTCCATTTTGTATGATCACCAGCAGAGGCGGGGATCAAGACCGCATTAATGTGGGAGCGGGACGTTAAATCAAGCCCCGCAGACGGTGTTTAAACTGCCCCGGGTTCAGCGTCGACCTTAAAAACGTCAAGGTCTGGTGAAACGGATGAAACCGCGATCCCCGATGGGAGGGGAAAAAAGACAATTAACAACCAAAAAAAGCAATCAAATTAATATGCAGATGAGATTGAAAAGCTTGTTTTTTTGTTTTTAAGGGGGATGAAGCGCATTACGGTAATCCCATATAAGACCCTGCCTTATGGTGTTTTTACTGTACTTCAGTGGCAACGCACATCTTAATTCATTATTAATTATGATGGTGATCAAGGTGCTGAAATTAATTAAAAAACTGTCAAGGAAGGACACTGCTAAAATTTTTTCAAGATGAGCATGCAATACAGCATGGACGGCGTAACAAATTATCATTGCGTATTGAAAATATGTGTTCGTAGATTATCCAGACATATGGCGAATTCACGCCGGTGCGAGACACGCCCGTCAAGGGAAACTCAAGCGAAAGGATGTGCTTTGTCCCACAAGTCTCCCTCGATGTGGGGAAATTATCCTAAACTGGGGGAAATTGTGGCCATCCTGTAACGAGGGCCTTCGAGTGGCTGAGACGTCCTCGGGCAGCTAGCGCGTTCGGGGTTCCTCGTGCATGAATCCTTCATGAGCGGACGAGCGAGATATATAGCAAACCCATCAATATTGATGTGGGAGATGGCTTCTGTAAAGCCTCGTAAGCGGACCAGCATCAATATTGATAGTGCTGTGGTCTGGCCCAGGTGCTCGGTGGGGTTGCTCAGCCGTCGAGACAAGGCAGGAGCCAGGCAGACTCCCCCCACGCCCCATTTCCACACTAATCCCAGGTTCCCATCCCTTCCTGCCCAGTGATTTATTCATGCTGGTTTACGTGGCCTGGCCAGCTGGAATTGCCAGAACGTTCCATGGGAGAAAAGAAATCTCACCGCTGATGAAAGAGGAAGATTGGACAAGGAGACAGGAGTCGTAATAAGGCTCAGAAGTCCAGTCATCCAATAACAGCTGAGTTTCAGGGACTCTAGTCATCCAATAACAGCCGAGTGTCAGGGAGTCCAGTCATCCAATAACATTCAAGTGTCAGTACCATCTTGTTTAGCTGCCTGTTTATTTATAAATGCAACGTTACATTTCACAGACCTTTGCCTAAATTATGACAAGCCAGTCACTGCTGGCTTGACCTTAAAGGGGAGTGTGATCTTTTTTTAAATCATTGACCATTTTCACCATGGGAGAACTATTAAAGCTGCTCAGACACCAAGTTCAATATTTATTTTTCATATACCAGAATCACAGCCGTTTAGAGCTACATCTCTGAAGAACAAATGTTTATGATTGGTGAGAGCAAGATATTCGCAAAGTAATAAGTACAATACATGCTCGTACCTAATATATGGCCAGTTGCCTAGATGTTAAGGATGTCTTCCAGGAGAACGAGTTAAATCATACTGATTAACATCAGCTGTAAGAAGTAGGTGGTGTATTTGGTAGTTTGAGTTGCGCTGGTTTTGTAGACCTTGAGTCCTTGGTTTTTGCCCACACTCTTCTTGGTGGTTCTACTCTCACACTGGGACGTGGTGTGTTTTGATGTATTGAGGATTCTCCCAGGCCGTGACACCAGTAAGTTTGGAACCACTTAGAAGATCACAGCACTGGGACTAAAATCTCCTGCGTGGCTCTTGAGTGGTACCGTAAATCTCTTAAGGTAGCTTGTTTTCATGCAACTTTTTCAGCGCAGTTATTTATGGACCATGCAAACTGAGGTCCTCGCCCACTTTAACGTTTATGTAACCACAGCAAAAAGCTGGTTTAATTTGTTGTGTCGTTGCAGTGCTGCCCACGAACCGGTGGCAAGGGAAGGGGTGCATTGGCTTGTATGCAATCACCACCAAACTTCAAGTTCACTAGACGCTGTTCGTGTACTGTGAACTGGCAGGGGGGGGGGGGGAGACCGCTGAGGGGAGGTGACCTCTGACCCTGAGCCATGATGTTGACTCTTAATACCTTTCCTTCTGGTGCATATCATATGCGGGGAGGGCCTTGATGTTTTCTTGTGATGCTCCATATGGGAACTCTCAGTACTGTCCCACATGACCTTTCACGTTATATCTTCCAAGAGGACGTTATTTATACTGTTTGATGTCACGAAAGTCCTTCTATGGTATTAACGAGAAAAAAATGTTTTAAATTGACAAACCTTTGTTTAATTTTGTTTAACGAGTACAAAAGTATTTTTTGTTAAGCAAGCACCAATTAAGGTGGCATTGTCACGAACTTAAACGAGACACAAATGTCAGCCTGTCCGTATTGACTTTCCACTAGAAATCCAATAGAGAGCCAATAGATGCCAAGTTATTTGGGGATTATGGGATGTGTTGCCACACAGGGTGAATGTAGGTTTGTGCAGTTGAGTTTCTCCGTCTTCCTGAGTGAGTGAGTTGAGCTGAGGACATCCGGGCAGCTCTGCGGCCCCCGACGCAGCAGGACCGACACTCGGCCCTACAAAACAAACAGCGAGTTCAAAGAGCGTCCCACAGCTGCGTGCTCATTTTAGCAAGGGACGCAAATCGCTTCCCAACGGCTGCCTCCGCGGGTCGTTATGTTCCTGCCGGCGCCCTCGGTACCGCTTGGCCCAACTTCTCACCTGCGCCACTGCCATCCACCCCAGCCCAACATGGGGTAATTGGGAGCTTGCATTCCAGAACCAGGGCCGCCATTGTCCCCGATGTTGTGGCCACTGACCCGGACACAGGGGATTAAATTGGCACTAATTGGTACTGAGTGTTGCACCTGCGTTTGCGCTGCATTTCCTCTGGGTTCACGAAAGGGCTTCGCTCTCACTGGCTTTTTTAAATCGTTTTTTTTTCCTTGACACGGTGCCATCTTGCAGGTCATTAGCAGCCTTGTTTAGTTTATTACGACTGCGATAACAGTGCGCAGATACCATGGTTTGTGCTTGTTCTTGTTTCCATGGTCGCAAGGCTGCAGAGGACATCGTTAGGATATATACACCATGGGTCACTAACGACGATGATCAGTGCTAATGTAGCCACTACGGACTGGACACACGTGATGTCTCTGACTGCTACACTACACGTACGTGTGTAACTGTGACTGTGTGTGAGCAAGGGCTGTATATGTTGTCTCCTGCACCCCCCCTTAATATACACAGTCCCTGGGGAGGGTCTGTAACAGACCACTTAAGGGCCAAACTCCATAAAGGAGACGTGTCACTGATGGCAAGTCACGAGGGGCTGGTGACATCACATGTCCCCTCCAGGCGCACGGTCACCCCCCCCCCCCCCGACATTGTTCCCTTAAATCTTAAAGCCTTGTATTCCTGAAAATAAGAGCTGTTTGACAGTGTAGGAGGAGTGAGGCGTAACATAACCGATTTTACTTCCACACCCATGGCTGATATTCTGTCTTGTACGTGAGCGTTGTTTTCCTTACTTTACTAATATGTTTATTCCACAACTACATATACAAAATAGATTTTTTTAAAAAGCACAACTAGTAGCCATGGCAACTGCTTTCAGTTTTCAGATTTAAAGATCAATGAGAGGTGTGACTGAAATTCAGTATTGCTTTCTACATTTAGTGTGTTGGCTCATTTTATGAGTAAATTCCATAGATGCATTTAATGTTCTTATGTCTGACTGTTTTTATGTGGATTAAAAAGAGTTTTAAAAGTGTGGGGTACCCACAGAAGAATCTACCTTTCACATCATTTGCATGTGTTCGTGCCTTGCTGTTAGTCTGCATCTGATTTAGCCAGTAAAACAGGAAGTGAACTGACATCATCTTCATCACCGTCGCCCTATTGTGCTCCTGGGCTAATGATTTACCGCACAAAACCAGACTCGATTGTTCAAGCTATGTGCTAAAACATTTAAAAAAGGGAACACAAACACTTCAGGGCCAGTTCTGTTACTGGAAACAAAAAAAAAAGTCTGGCTGTTAATGATGGGTGTTAGGATTATTTTAAAATTTTTTGGTTACATGACAGCAGATGTTCCTCATTTCAGAGGTTTTTCGGGTTTATAAACCGTTATGAAAGGTTTCCTCCATAAAGTGCTCAAGGAAGCAAAGCCAAATGGTAATTGCACGTGGTGTGTGTGAGAGGTGCAGCTTAATGGGATAACTCCACTACTGTCAGCTTGCAGGTCAAATTAAAATGATAAATGAAGCTCCGTTAGATGCTCTCGTTTTGTGGAGCCCAATTCGATTTGGGAAGTAAATCACGTTCTCGGGCCTGGTGCCAGATGTGGGTCTCTAAACCTTCACACAGCAATATCGTTCGTCTGTTGATTCCACCCCCAGCGTGGTGGGGATCTGGTCCACCCCCCTGACATGATCCCCCATCAGCCTGTGTTGTCCTGTGCCTGCAGTGGCTGACCCCCCCCCCACGACATTTTGACGTGACAGCTGTGGGGACTGGGAATTAAATGCGACAGGGACAGCGCCGGGGCCTCTGACTCTGACCCACGTTTGACCCCTGTAGAATGCTCCGGGTTGGGGTGTAATGTCCTTGTGGAGAGGCGACGGGAGGGGGTCGAGACATGTCACATGTGACTGTATGCCAGAGCATTTGCTTATCTCTGGGGTGCATCTAATTTCTGTGCATGTGTCTATGTTGTACGCGTGCGTGTGTGTGCAAATTATTTTTATTTGTGAAATCCATTTCCAGTGCAGATTTAGCAGTAAGAGCTTTACCACTTGGCCGTCTCTGGGGAGCAGAGGGGCCGCAGCCTGTGTGCAGCGTGTGGGAACGGGGTGCTTGTTCTCGTCCTACGGCAGGCTGCTCTAGCTCACAGGTTCCTGGGAGCTCTCTGACCGGTGTGCCTCGAGCTCTGGGTTCACCCCCAGTTCAGGCTGAGGTTCAGCTGGCGGTCAGCAGGTTGCTGTTAAGCACAAACTCTCCTTCCATTTTTTTTCTTTTTTTAAGTCAGATCTGGGCAATCAGGCAGAACTAACAAAGTGATTTATTAAAAACTATATCTGTGGTGTTTGCTTCTCGGGGGCTGCAAAAGGCCAACCACGCTGCTGAAGTGTCCCTGTTACCTGTGTACACTTTGGGGAGGGGGGTGGGCCGTATGTCTCTGTGTTTGTGTTTCTGTGGAGAAAGTGGTCGGGAAGGTGTTGCACTTCTGAAGTGTTGTTTTGTTCATTTAGTGCTGGAGGTCTGTCATCTTCACTGGAAAGTTAACGGAGAACGCTAACGGTTTTATCAGACCTGTTTAGAGAGCGGATCACTGGCCAGGACCTTCCTTAGCAGGTCATGTGACGTCTGTGTGTCTAATCATGTTCTTCATCAGTCTTTGTGGTTTACGTCACTTTGGTGCATATGTTTGTATTTTCGTCAAATGGCATCAGGAACAGTAATGACACCGGCAAATAGTACATGTTTACCAGCCCTCCAGCAAACCATGTACGCTACCCATCAAAATCATCGATGTACGCTACCCATCAAAATCATCGATGTACGCTACCCATCAGGATCATCGATGTATGCTAACCCTCAGGATTAATCCTACAGGTAACGACATTGACTTGAGCAAGTAATGAAATGTACTCAAGCTATTAAACCAACAGAAATAGCTTGAGCTGTTATACCCTTTTGGGGCTGGTGTTATCTTTTGACAGACTTTTACTTCCACAGTGGGTTCGTCGTTATGGAAACCAACCACCGAGCTGCCATAACTGTATAAAATATATTACATAAGGTCAAGTGGCTCAATTTGTCCAACCATGAGTAGAAAACTCCTAAAGCAATTTGTTTAACAAGGGATTTTTTTTTTTTTTTTTTAGATATCAGACATCGGCCACTTCATTTGCTGAGGATGTGTCTGAGGGCCTCTCCTCCACACCACGGGCCCATCTCTCATTCAGCTGCGCCACAGAGAGGTCGAACAAAGAAGGTCAAGTGCCTCGCAACCAGCTTGTCTTCTTAACCCTTGACCTTTGCAGACCATTTTTAATGTCCTGCTTCTTTGTGCTGCCCGCGTGAATCTTTGGATATGTTCCTCACCCCTGACAAAGCCTGTCAGCTCCCAGCAGTGCTCTCCATATAACATGGCTCACTTGTCAGTTCTCTTTTAATATCTGTTTGTGCCTTATGTGTGTTGTGCGATTTAATATTTTTACATTTGCTGTGTCACAAATGAGATGATGGGCATTCAGGTCATTAAAAGCCTCTAATGGTGTAATTAATTTTTTAATTTGATTTTTTTGGTCTTATAAGCATTGCAGAGGTCCAGTAAGACTTTTAGCACGTTCCGTCAACAGTTGAAATCACTAATTAATTCAGTTCTTTTTAAATTTGATTCTTCACATCATTAATTAGAGTTCACCAGTTGCATGGTTGCTCAGCAGGTGTAAAAATGACCTCTGCATTTTGTTTGGACACAGGATGAAGCTTTGGAGAAGAAAAAGGAGAAACCAAGGGACCTTCAGACCACCCCCTCTCCCCTCCCCCACAAAGGTAGGACGTCAGATGGGACATGTCGGCAGATTTTATCTGCGCGTGACAACGAGCACGCGTGTGGGCCCGTAACCCCAGGAAGTGCTGACTTTCAGTAGGTATCAAAAATCAAAACGCCGCTCCTTATGGGTGCGAGGCTGACCTTTGTCAATTACGCCTGAAGCCTGTCATCTTCGCCGGCCCTTTCTCATCCCCGGGCTAAAAGCGCTGCGTGTGCTACACTTAAGTAACCTTATCTTGTAATTGGGTTCAAGATTAAGTGACCCCGGGTGCACAGAGGTCCTGGGCTGGGGTCGCGGTGTCAGGGGAAAGGGCTGCATTTAATCACAGAGCAGGGGATGAAATCACAGCCCCGAGCCTCAGCTGTCTGGCCGTCCTGGACCGGGGCGGTGTCGGACCGGGCGAGTGGGCCCCCGTTGCTAGGCAACTCACATTCGCACCAAGGTCAAGCATGCTTTTAGCGTCAGTGCAAATCAATATGGACGGGGGGGAACCCTGGTAATATTCATCTTCATGAGGGGGGCATTAAAAGGAGGCCTTTGTTAAGAGCGTTTCATGGCGACCGGGATGTATCAAACTGGCTCTAATTGAAATGTAACTGAAAATGGAGCATAGGTAAAAAATAGGCTTGTTAGCCTATCTCTCACAAGTGGGCCCTTCCCACACTGTCATTTCCACTGGAGATGAATGGACTGGGTTCTGCGAATTTGACCCGGAAACTTGTTTGTAACTCTGGGGTAGGAAGCCCTCGGTGTACCACTGTGTTAAGGTGACCGTGATGTGATGACATTTCACTCTTTTATATTTAAAGCAGGTCTCGTTCTGGCACTTTGCCAAATCCTCAGTCGTCGTTGCCCTTGAGTTTTAAGACATTAAACTCATCACCATAAAGCGAACTCTTAATTTTCGGCTACGTATTGCCCGCATTCACGTGACCAAATTGACATCAGTGTTATTGAAGAGCAGAGTGGTGCGATAAAACCGGCCCGCGGAAAGTTCTGTTGGAGGAAGTCATTCTTCGGTCCAACCAAAACAGGAAAACGTCACTTTTAGTCAACGCAAAAGAGGGGCTCTGTATTCAAAGACTCTGTGGGCAGTTGCTGGCATGCATTCTCCTCTCGTCAAGGCAGGTGTTCGAGGATTGCCTTCATTAGGCATCCTAATTAGCGATTAGGCCTCATTAATGGTGAGCTGTTGACATCTGCTCTGTTCTTCTGGCTACACACACTGTTAGCTGCTCCTCATGAAACGAACAGACCCTTTGGCTCTGGTCCAGAGCCACCTTTTTGCTGGTGGGGGGGGTGGTTCTGTTGTTTGCGGCGAGGAAGGGGGTACACAGCAGGAAGACAATGGTGAATGACATCTCAGCGAGTGGACGCACTGTCCTCGTCCTTTCAAATGAGTGCCATCATTACAGCGTGTATGTCTCAGATCCCCAGCCCAGCTATGCGCTGGGAGGAAGGCGCGTGTATTTGTACCGTTATTAATTGTGTCTGGGAAAGAGACACTGCCTGCTCAAAGTCAAAGAACTGACCCGGAATCCATGTTTACAGTTTCCCAGGAGCCTCTGGGCTGCTTAATCGGTAGAGCAAATAGAAACAGACGCCAAGTACAGCACTGGGAAACTGTCACCCCAAAGCACGTCAGACCCACAGAGCCCAAACTCGACTGCGTTGAACTTTAGTTACAACAGTTTGAAGCAAGTTTACTCACAACAGTTTGTCCACATGACTCTAATGTGGAAAAACTGTTTCTAAGATGAGCAACTTGTCAGCTAGAAATAAAACCTAACTAGATTGCAGCACTTGTCAAAGGCAGAACAGCAAGGCAGCTGCAGATGTTTAAATTACACGAGGCATGTGTGGTTTTGTGTTAATTAGAGGATCTGTTTACTTAGTTTTTTTCCAGGTAAGAGGGAAGGTGTGTTAGGACTAAAAAGTATCATGGTTATTTTTGTACAAATTAGTTACAAAACCTTCCAGCAGTCTGCTATTGCAAGCACAGCAAGGCCAATAATGAATCAGTTCTTTTCATTATGACTGTTTTTGTGACCTTCCATATGGCTGGTTTTATGTCATAATCATTCGTACACATACTCCATCTCTCATTTGCAAAGATCCTCCCCCCCCCCACTTACTCTAATCACCTCCTTTAAGTTTATTAGCTAACATCTTTTATCTCCTAAGTACCTCCCACCTTAAGCACCAATAAATGAATCCATGGATTTGTAGGGGAGATAAATCATACTTTATGCTCGCGGAGCAGACAAGGTCAAACTTGGAGACAGGATGAAACATTGTATTTCAAAGACTGCCTAATCAGGAGGTAGCAGCATTAAAATTGTTAACGTTAATTTCATCTGGCCTGCCCCAGTGGAAAACTGGAAACCTGGCATTTTAGCTTGTAGGACAAGTATAAATGTACATTTCAAAGTGCTATTTGGCAGGGGAGACACTGATGAAATACAATTATATTACTGTATTATAACAAAATAAGCAGTGTTATGGCTATTCCAATGTTGCAGCCTCAGTAGTGTTAGCTGATAGCTAAAGTCATATAACTAGACATTGTTCAAGATGTTATCCTATTGTCTTGGTGTAATACCACAGTAAACACTGTATTTGCATAATAATAACATTACAGTTTGTACTGTGTATCTATAGAGGGTGTCGGTGATCTGTATGATTAAAGATATTTCTCATTTTTATATTTTTTATGGATTACTGCCATCCACTGAAAAAGAGAACGTCCAAATTTTTTAAAAATTGGTCAGGACACACATTAGGGTTAATTTGGAGACACCAATCAATGTAACCTGTATGTCTTTGGACTGTGGGAGGAAACTGGAGAAAACCCACCAACCACAGTGAGAACATGCAAACTCCACGCACACAGACCCAAGGCGGGAATCAAACCCCAGGCCTAGAGGTGTGAGGTGACAGTGCTAACCACCATGCTGCCTTTTTTAAATCAAATGGAACAAATATACTGACTGACTGAAAGCCTTTTAGTCCCAACACTTGATTCACCCAGGAAATACAGTCTGTCAGCTTGAGTGAAGAGGTCATGATAAAGTAATTTCTTTGTTAAAAAACTGCTTTAACACCTAGAGAAGAAGCTACTGATGGAGGAAGGAATTCACTGCATCTGTAAACGTGTCCTACACGAGCACCAGAGGTTTGCAGAAGTAGAACGGCTTTGACTGGGGCCGAGGATGAGGATGTCACAGCATCGCTGGTCTTCCACTCCAGGGTCTGCTAAGCTGTCGCTGCCTTAGCAGCAGCAGCAGCTGCGATTTCGTGTGGCGTTGTGACGCGCTCCGGAGCAGAGTCGCACGTCCTCCGCTGCCGCGTGTCACCGCGTGGCGCTGCCGCCTGCAGCACCGTGTCCTTGTGTTTATCTCGGAGCTGCAGCAGAACTCCTGGCTGTGTGGGGGGTGCGATGCACATAGACCACTTCTCTCCCCACCCCCTCGCTGCACTCCCAAAACTGCTCTGCTGAAGCGGCTGCTTGGGTAACATGTCGCCACACCTGACATACTAGGTGTTAATCAGGCGCTAATTAAACTCCATGCATTAATGCTCATGAGAACCAGAGCTGTGTGCCATCACCTTAGCCACTCAGAAGTCACCTGCTCAGGTGTGCTCCTGCTTTCTCACCTGTCCGTGTCCATTTATCCCTAGTGCTTCTTCTCTTTATTTCTCACACCAGCTGCATCATGTCTTTACCTTCTTCTCACTGTGATCTCCACCTGGTTCCTGCCCCACTCTTTGACTCTGTTAAGCCTTTCTCCGGTCCTTTGCTCTCCTCACCCGGTCCTTCATCATCCATGTCCTGTATCCCTTGTTCCCTTTTTGTTGCCCCCCCCCCCACACACACACACACACACACACACACACACACACACACACACACACACACACACACACACCCAGCTCTCCAGCTCCTGTACCGTGCCACCCACTCAGCGCTGGGCTGTCAGTGTTGTAGAGGCCCGGTGAGCTGTGAAATCGCACAAATTGCTCCTGTCTTGCGTTGGGTCAAGCGGCAGGGGGAGGAAAGAGGAAGAGGTTGGAGGGTGGGGGTGGAAATTTTCTGCTTCAACACTTCTGAACCCCCCCCACTACCCCACCTCACCCCACCCCAACCCTCCTCTCTGGCTGCTACCTATTCTCCTGTTGCAAAAACACTCACACCAAAGGTGTAATACAGCTCCTACACCGCGCCGCCAGTACGGAAGGCCGATGTCTTCACAAAGCCGCGCACCAGCGTTCAGGCTGGAAACGTCTTTGGAACGGGAGCTCAGTTTGGGATGAATGCACACCCCTCCACCGGTGGGTTAGACAGAAAGTCAGGCAACGCAAACCAGCCATCAGGAATCATGACCATTTGTTTGTACATTTCAAGACTGTGATGCATTTCTGAAATTCAGATATTTTCTTTTGTTCTGGCATAATTTACGTAAACTCTGTGAATATAGTGAAAATTAATCCCCTTTTCAATACAGATGTGTGCCATGACAGCATGGTGTATTATGTGTGGTAATTATAATTATGACATACTTGGAGGAATTTTATATGCTCCTGAGGCCCTAAGCAAAATGCTTCAAGGAGATTTCTACAGATTTGTCGTTGCAATATGTATTATACAATCGGCTGCCCTCAAAGGCCCCCCTCCTAGCTGGGGGTCCCAGGCAACTGCCTGCCTCGCCTGTCCTATCTCAGTGCGTCTGGACATAGCGGTGATTGTGAAAAAGATACTATTTATAGAATGCAAAGACATAGGCTTAGTTTCAGGATTGGTAGGGAGCAAATTGTCCCCCAACCCCCTGGCCCCTTCAATATACACAAGGGACAATCTGGAACTCTCACAATGTTAGTGGGGACATGTCTCTACTGTCCACAGCCAGATATACAGACTATGTAGAATGAGTTTCCCTGTAAACATGTGCATTATGAATATATATATATATATATTTTTGTTATAAATTGAACGGGCCATTCTGTGTGTTTGAATTATCTAGAAAAACGTTTTAATAGATTAGTTTTTTTCTTGAGTAGATAACTTTACAATTTGCCCATTTACAAATGCATGAACGTAAATATTCTGATGTCTTCTGATTGAATATTATTGATTACATAGTAGTATGGAATTTAAGGACATCTATTTGGCCTGATGTGTTCCAAGTGTTAACTGATGTTTTTTTGTTTTGTCATAGTGTTTAAACTTCACGATAAAATATTACTATGTGTGAGGCAATGTGTCTTTTTCCTGCAAGTTCCACTAGAAGATTACTTCCAATGCCAGTACTATTGTAATCTACAGGGGGACATCTACATTTCTTTTGGAAATTGGTTAAGACACCCTGCTATTTTAGGTATAGTTGTCTCTTCCGAACTAAACGGGTGCGATTAAATGGTGAAGTAAAATTACATTCACAGGAGGAGAAAAAAAATACAACCTACAATGTAAAAAAAAAAAATAATTTTCCACAAACTGGTTACTTTTTGTAGGGTGGTGAGGTGCTGGATTCCAACCCAAACGAAAGCAGCTAACATGAACACGTCCCATCACATAAGCGCCACGCTCACAGTAAATGGATGCTTACACCCCCTAGTGGACACATCCAGGTAAGAACGCACATGTTTTTACACCCAAGAAACGTTTGTCCACAGTGCCCTCCTGTGGTGCCCAGTGGAATAACAATATATGGCCTGGTCGATAACAATGGCGATACGCTGTGCTCCTGAGATTAAGTTGCACTGTGTGGTCAGTTTGACACACAATACGCCACAACTAGTGTATATAATTTTTTTCAAACTACCATGTCTCAGTATAATGAACAATGTATGGCATAAATTTACAGTGTATGTCTAGTTCGTTGAGTGATCAAGTCACCACTGTCACTGCTTGTCTTCTGGCTCATGTGTTTGACCACAGCTCCATAGGTCTGGAGTGCACGTTTTATCCCAGTTTTACAGACATTCTCTGTGGGAACTGATTCTTCAGCATTTTTGTAAGTTAGGACACATCACACTGTCCTGTATTGTCATGTCCTGGGTTTATCCTCATCAACGTTATGGCGTCTCCTCTTACACGTCCCAAAATAACTGACTTTGTGTTTTCTGGAAACATCTGGATGGCTACGTATTGTCAATGATGCTGTCATTTTTAACCACAACTGTAAAATGACACAATGTCTCGTCATACCATACTTCATGACTAAGTGATGTGGGACGGGCTCCAGGCTCCCCAGCAAAAGATCATAAAATTAGTCAGTGGGCATCTGTGTGCAATTATAGAATTTTTTTTAATGAGTCTGAATGACAAATAGAAAAAAATAATTCATTTTATATGCAGACAAAATGTGTTTATTATGTGTATAGAATACAAAATTGTACGATTCTCACAATTGCATGTAGAGATATTCACTTCATTGCAGTAACAAGAGTCCGCCTATTACAAAATAAAAATACTATAGCAAAGAATACTGAAAGAACATTTATTAAAAATAGCAAAAAATATCATATTCAGTTATTAAAGATTCCACAGTGGCAACATTTACGTAATGTCAATTCCTGAAAAACCAATATGTGCGTTTTTCTATTAAAAAATTAAAGCCAATTCTTTCTTTTCCTTAGATATAGTTTTATATAAAATTATACTGGGAAAATGTATGTTTGCATTGTTAAAAACAAACTGTTTTGCACATTACACTAAAATTCATTGAGGCGCTTGAAACGTTGCTAATTCCTGACCACAGTGCTGGCTGCCTAAAACTGAGTGCGACCAGGACAGGAGCCCTACAAACACAGTTTACTTGTGCAAAGATATTCTGAACAGGAAAGTACTGTAAAAGTCTGACTACAAATAACAATAATCTGTCTATTACAGATTTAAAAAAACAACCAATAGAAAAATAATCATTTATAAATGCAATAATGTTTTACGGTATAATAGTGACATGACTGGTGTGTAAATACAAAAGTAAAGTGCAAAAAAAATTGTAGCATATACGTACAGTGCAAACAAATTACAGAACATTTCTGAACTGAAAAACGAATCTCAATTATGAACAGATGCTTTCCAACTTGTGTGAAATCTTAACGGTTAAACTTGGACCAAAACACGCACTATGTAGATCTAGGAATTATGAATAAGAATGGATCAGATGTTTTATTTTTCTCACTAGACTGAGACATTACTAAACGTGCCGCCGCACCGCACACACACCTGATCGTTTAAAACAATGTCTTCTAATTAAGGAAATCGCACCTCTGAGATACAACATCTAGTGAGTGTATGGCAAAAAAAAAGAAAGCACAAGGCCTGCCTGGATGTTAACCTGCGTCCTGAGAACGGAAAAAGTGTGGAGAGGGGCCTTCTCTTTTGACCCACTGAGGAAAGGCACCAATAGGCTAGGCCGGGGCAGTGACATGTTGTCCCAGTCCGTGGAGTGGTTAAAGAGAGCCAAACATTCAGCTCCTTATTCTAGACCCGTAGAACATTCAGACGGCTTGTCTGGCCCATTTCCTGAGGAAACCAGAAACCATGACTCTTAGCTTTGTTGTTATCCTTGAAGTGCACCCTGGGTATCTGCTTTCATTAAAAAAATAAACACAGTCTTAAAAACTACTATTAAACATAAATAACAGCTACATATTAATTCCTGTTATTACACTTTCTGAGTCTCCATTATAAAAGCATGGCTGATTCACGCACGTGGAGCACAGAGAGTTTTCATCTTTGATGGGAAACTCCAGTTCTCAAAAGCGAGGCCAGTGAACCGCACTGCCACCGCTTGTGTGGCTGAACTTTTGGCAGGAGAGAAACTCGCCTGGAGCTCCAGGTGTTCTAGCCGTAGACCTTCTTAAAGAGAAGCGACGCTGAACCTCAGAAGAGCTTACAGCCCACAGAGGTTGTTTTCCCCGCAACCGGCATAAAGATGTATGCCACAGTATTTAAAACCTCATAAGAGAAACAGCTAAGGTGAGAGGGTTTTGCATTCTACACAATGTGAACCGTTAGCAGATACCGCTGCTGGTCCAGAGCACACAGCTTCACATTGTAGAGGAGAATCGTTACAGTTTTGGAAAGTCATCCCTTTCTCAGAAAATAAGTTTGGTCCGTGAATATCTTAGTCCCTCTGTGTAATTATATATGGTGATGTTTACCAGGCAGTGCCTGATTCGGTTTCATAAGCCCTGGTAATTGCTGGTAGCCGTGTCACAAACCCCCCTGGAGGGGGGCTTGGAAGTGAGTTGGCACACTCCCAGTTAGCACACTGCAAAAGGACAGGGGATTCTGGGTATAGCTGAACCCTGCCCAACAAGTGGAGGGAACTTCATGGCTGCTGGCCCTATGGAACAATAAAAAAGGAACAGAAGCGGTTAGTTTTGGGAGCGGAGGACGGGTTTGAGCAGACACCGAGGCTCTGGCGAGCAGGATTTTTCCACGAATACGGACACGTGGTCAAGACGGCGGCACGGGGAGAAACCTTTGGCTGTGCCGCAAGGGTGATGGTTGACATCAACATGTTCTCGCCCGTCGGGCTCCTTAGCCCGTCCCTCCAGCCCTCCTGTCTGGCAGTAATGGCATCCTGGAGAAGTGAAATAACCATGACCTCTTTCTGTGGACCTCATGAGGAAACACACAGATCCTGCTGGTGCAGGTAAGTGCTCGGTACCCATTTACTTGGTCCCCTATGCTTACCTTTTGCCCAAAACAATCAAAGAAAAAAGTTATGCTTCCCTTGTAGCTACAGAAACCTTTCTTGGTTTCTCGAAGCTGTCTACAAGTTTTCGCAAATGTTCGCGCTCATCCTCACCCGGCTGCTGCCACGGTGACGGGACTTCCACGCATACACCACGCTCAGGGTGGTGACCAGAAGGTTCAAACCAGACAGAGCTAGAAGCACCCACAGGTAGCTGCTTGCTGGGTTCCTCTACACAGTACAACATAGGAAGAAGGAGGAGAAATGTAAACTGAAGAAGGAGAAATATAAACATCATGCGCTCCCCTCCGTCATCCTGGCAAACGTGCGCTCCCCTCCGTCATCCTGGCAAACGTGAGCTCCTTACGTAACACGGTGGATGAGCTGCAAGCTAATGTTAACTACTTGCATGAATAGAGACCTGCATCACAGCTTGCATTCATGGAAACATGGTTAAACAGGACCGACAGTGATGATACGCTGCACATAAATGGCTCTCACCTCCCTTGTGATGAAGGCCATGGAGAGGGTCATAAGGGACTACATCATTAAGGAAACCAAACCATTGATGGACCCTCTCCAGTTCGTTTACCACGCTGACAGGGGAGTGGGTGATGCTAAAATTTTCATCATGGACGTGCATAAACATGTGGAACAACCCAATACCACTGTTAGACTACTGTTTGCTGACTTCTCTGCATTCAACACCCTACAGCCTCACATCCACATCTTAGCAGAAAAACTGTCCACCTGCTTCCACCTGGATGACCAGCTAATCCTGAGGATTATTATTAATTTCCTGACCAACGGATCGCAGAAAGTCCTGGTCAATAACAGCTATTCTGACCTTTCCTTCATCTCCTCTGGCTCCCCTCAGGGCTGCGTCCTCTCACCACTGCTCTTCATCCTGCACACTGACGACTGTAGGTCCTCTCACCCTGACAGTCACCTGGTTAAATTTGGTGATGACACTGTTCTCCTGTCCCTGCTTTCTGGCCCCCCCCCCCACCACCACAGCTCAGTACGCCATGTGTTTGTGGAGAAGTAGAAGACGTGGAGAAGACCAAGGAGATGGTAGTCACCTTCTCTACCAAGCAGAGGAAGCTGGCCACTACAGTTGTCAGCACAATACATGGGAAGACAGCGGAGATAGTGGAGGGGTACAAATATCTGGGAAAAATATTTGATCACACTCTCACTTTCACTTCCAACACCGAGGAGATCTTCAGAAGATGCCAGCAGCAGCAGTACCTACTGAGGAAGCTCAACACTTTTGGCGTAAACGGGAACATTCCAAGAACATTTTACTACTCTTTATAGAGCGTGTCGTGACATCCTCTATAATCTGCTGGTTCTGTTCCATCAGCCTTCAAAACCAAAACTACCTCAAAGCACGGTTAAGGTCTGCTCCAAAATTATTGGACTCCCTCTTAGAACAATTAGCAACATGTGTGAACCGTACACTTTGAGGACAGCAAGCAGGATCCTACAGGACCCCTCACACACTTTATTCTCTGTGTTTGAGTGGCGTCTATCTGGATGGCAGCTCCACTGCCTGAGATGCAGGACACGGAGGAGAAGAACTACCTTTGTTCCCAGGGCAGTTCAGTTCCTCATCTCCTGACCCCCTCTGACCCCCTACCCCTCCTTACTCGTCCCCCACCTGCTCATCCTGTTGTCACCCCCCTCTCAACACATATTCTCCCTAATTCTCCGAGGAACAGAACTGCTTTACCTCTTCAACTTCATCGTCTTCAGAATCAGAAATCTGGACAAACGTGAGCACAGACACGCACACACAACAGAAATTAGGCATCAGACACACACACACAACAGCACGATGTATGACGGCCTCGTCCAACGTCAACTACGTTTGCAGATCACTATACGGCAAAATCAACAACAACCGACAAACACAAGGACCCCACTGATAACTGCTGTAATGTAAGTACATAAAATGGCTTTACTGTTTTACATATTAAGAGATTTTTAATGTACTTATAGCTGTTAGGGAAACATGATTTCCTAATGCTGTAAAACTGTCTTGCTTTCTAAGACCAGTTTCTGAAGGAACAGCATAATTTCTTGTGTGGCCTCAAGGTGCAGCTGAACACCGTGTACAGAAATGTCAGCTAAGCGACGAGGCGGAGGCGGCGGCACAAGTGTTTAAACCCGTTAAAAGATTGTGACGTTACTTACATCACACCACCAGCAGGTGGAGAAGTGGATGTAGGAGTAGACGATTATGCAAAGGAAAGACGCGACAAAGCTGGCAATGTTGGCCAGGAAAGCTGCCCTGATCTACGAAAAAGTAGAACACAACCTGATTTAGGCAGGTAAAAGCCTTCCCTACAGATGCTTATTACTGATTTTTATTTAGGGAGAATAATACAGCTTATAAAGATAATAGACATCAAGAATAATATTATGCTTCAACTGAAAAATAATCACCATGAATTTATAAAAACAGTTATGTATCACACAGGTTGTTAAAAAGCTGCCCGTTGCTCTCGGAGCCTGACTAAGGTCACGGGGTTGGTTTCTCTTTGTATTTAGTTATCAATGTTGAATATAGGAGATAAAAGTAGATAAAACTTAACGAACATAAAAATATGTCAGTGCTTGTTATTTAATTTAGGAAAACCTTGAACAGTGTTTATGAGCACAGGGACAGTAACTTACTTGGCTTCTAAACTACTTCAGGTAAGCCAAGCTAACATGATGTTGTTTTTCACTTACCATTTTCTTTCCTCTGGCAATCAAAGACACCCACCCACTGACTAAACACTGAAAAAGAAAAGATCGTTCTATTTTAATCCCCCACTTACGTTTGGCAACTCCAGTACTTGGTTATTTCTCAGTATCTACAATAACTACAGCTTTGTTGGACAATACCATTTGCCTCAGTTTAGGTGTGGACTCGAAGATCAAGCTTTTCTGACATTTCTTGACAGCAGCATCACTGCCAAGAACAATTAACTGCATGGTGTGTACATCATGACATCATATCCCAGGGTATATTGTGCCAGATACCTGGCAGAAAAAAAGGCATGCAGACTGTCTGTCGCTAGTAGCAACCAGGAAGCTGAGGGTTACTATGGCTAATATTGTCAGAGATAATTTTTAACATCAGTGCAGCTCACCGACAGCAGTCAAAAGCCCAGAACATGAGTTAAACGGTGTCTGAGCTATTCCTTGGTGCTGTGATGGCATCTGGCAACACCGCAATACCTGGGAACCTTCCTACACACACACCCATACAATTCCACATACCTTAACTAGAAGAGCCCTCGGCTAGTCTACAGTTGGAATCTCCCATATTACATCACAATACTCAAACCCAACTGTTCCAATGTTATAAGCAAACTATGTTTAAAACAGTAGAAAACTTTATAAAACACATTCACAACCAACACATTTCTATTGAAGACGTAAGAGGCCGAAGTTATTGTAGACGTGAGCATAGTGTTTGTACGAACTGCTGTATTAAAAACACCCAGCTGTATAAACAATTAAAAATTGTCAGCCTTTTTGGTAAAACCGTCAGGTAAATAATTAAGTGGAATATTCGTTTGAGACGCCATTATACTCACCAGAGCCGACACTACAAAGAAACCGTTGGTGTTGTTGTACAGTGACAAACACGTAACCACGAGGACCGCGATTCCGATGACAATCTGCACAAGCTTAGAGATACGAGAAAGAGAACATCTGCAGCACGTCTTCAGGGATGCATTTCTGTAAGTTCATGGAACTGCAGCAGAAATGGATCTTGTGACACGGACGAGCATTTACTGACAGGAATGGTTTCTTAGTTCTAACCCTGGATTTCCAACCCCCCCATTTTCCCCGGCAATCCAAAATACAAGCAATGATTTTAAAGTGGGCTGCTGAATGTACTCTCCCATTAGGTCCTAGGACAGGTTCCAAATCCACGTTCCTAATATGACTGATCACAGTACTGAGGTACGTTTGTACACAGGCGCCTACAAAGCTTGCTAATAAGTCCAGCCAGTATATTGCGTGAAACTCTCTACAGAAGAACAGCCTAATCCAAAGATCTGATCGTAAGCGTTGCAATGCAGTAGACATTCTAAGACCCATGTAGCTCGGAGCAAAACACATAAGGTCTCAAACTTATAACCCAGGTTAGACAACCGTTTAATAAACTGCTTTAGAAATATAAGTAATTCTATAAATGGATGAAATAACGTGTCAGTCCTGATGCAGCTAAACAGCAGTTCTTCTGCGATGTCTCGGTGAAGTCTCACCCCAATGGCCTTGGAGTGCCCTTTCAGGAACATCGATCGGGCCGCAGAATGCTGACTGGGTGCCCTCCTCGAAGGATGTGACACGGGACGGCGTGGCTGGTGTGCAGGCCATCTGTACTGTGGGTACACCTGGCTGGTGATCATGGAGGAGATGGCAGCAGCAGCATGGCTGGACATCATGAAGGGCACCCCCCCCTTGCGTCCGCGGACAGGAGAACGGTCAGGCACGTGCCAACGTCGTGTAAAAAAATAATAAATTAAACAAGTCACGTGCAAAATGTCCTTGCCTGCGACAATGAAACTCAGCACATAATCTCAAAGCTTGCATGATGTCTGACGAAATTTAATAAATGCCTTAAATTGTTTGTGATGTATCTACTCTTAAACGGTTGACTGTCAAACCGTTACTAATGTTAAGTAGTTGAACTAATTATACGCCTATTTCTACATGAGTTCTTTTGATAATTTTTGAGGCGACTAAAAAAATTAAAGGTTATTATATTACATAATAATAAATGCGGTTTACCTATGAATGAAAAAAGAAAGTACATTTTTGTTATATTAGAAATAAACAGAAAAACATTCAGGTATATTCTGTCAAACATTTTAAAACTCTGCATGCGGTGGTAATTATTGCATTGGTTGCCCGATGTTCCGTTAATGACAACTAACACTCAATCACGCACACATAGAACAGACTCTCACGTGGAAAAAAAAATTATACAGTTCATAAATATTTCTGCCTGTACTTATTTGTGATTTGATAAAAGCCACTAAACGCGTGCCCTTAAACTGCTTTTTTTTTCTTTTTTTTTTGTCAGTATATCTCGATCGATGCCCGCTGTCATCACGCAGCTCTGATCTCCACTTTCCAGCTGAAATCTTCTCCCTGGCCTACTTTTGTGGTAGCACCCGGAGTAAAAAATGGCTGCAAAGAATGCGCGATGGGAGAGTCTCCCGATATAAGGAATATGTCTGGGTCAGACGCCCCCAGGAATGAACAATAACGTTTCTATGTTTTCGGAGGTTATTTTCTCTCGCAGATAAACACTTCTGTTTGGAGCGATTAATGTAAAAACGTGAGCGATTCCGACAAAAATACAGAAGCCAAACAACAAAACTAAATTTTAAGAAAGACGGAACTTACTGTATATTGTGTGTATCTTTAATTATGGGGTGGGCGCAAAGCTGACTGAAAACGGCACGCCTGTTAGATGCCAAAATACTTCGAAAGCATCAGCCTTTTAAAGGCATAGTGCAGCGTCCTGTTTTGTCTTTAGTCTAACGCCGTTACAGCGGTTCTGCTTGTAGTCATAAAGTCAATTTCACGTTTACGTAACATATTTACTTATTAATAAATGAACTAATGCAGGAAACTATAAATAGCGGTCTAACATAACACGTGATATACGTGTTTCACAAGTGACAGACCTGACTTTTATTAAAAGCTAAATGTAATGCAATGCATTTTCAACTTGCACATGTAGATGTCTAAATTGCTTAAGAGAGCAATATATTGTAATAATTTAACACTGGATACATTTATTTTTAAAAAGTGCCACCGATGACAGTTTGCAGTTCAGCGATGTCAGTAGATTTACTCCAAAGCCAAAAATTTATGATGAAACGTCACTTGTAGAACTCATCATGAGGTTAAGTGTAAGACGGTTTTTTCATTTTAACCAAGCATACGCTGGCATGCCCAAAATCTGAATATCCCAAAAGTTAGCTACCCTGCATAATAATAATAATAATAATAATAATAATAATAATAATATAACAACAACAAGTAAATACAAGCACTCATAAAAATCCTAATTAACGTCAAGTTAAATACAAATAAATGGAGGTTAGCACGGGTTATATTCTGCGTATGGAGTAGATTTGCGTGTGCACTCGTTATATAACCCGTTGCATTGCAGCTTAACAGTGTATTTATTTGTTTTGCACTAAATGTGAAATAAGAAATTTACATTGAAACAATTTCCCGCTAATAAAATTAAACGAAAATAAAGTCAGAATGACGATTCCTGAACATGAAATAAAATTTTTGTCGTGAAATCAAAATAACTGATAACCAACAAGGGCTCATTCAAAGCCCAGAGTACTTGCGCTAAGTAAAGAAGACGCGACCCGCTCCCTCCCTGCGCTGAGTTCTCAGAAGAGCAAGCCACATCACACAAGAGAGGTTAATTAGATTTTATTTTATCTGTATAATTACGGGAACCAAACTGTTTACGACTGTGTCTTATTCGTAAACATAAAGCACTGAACGACTTACAACATTCGCTAAATTAAAACTGCATACGCTTTTCACCAAGGTATTACAGTACTGTATTTTACAATCAGAAAAGACATTTTGCATAATCAGAAACAGTCATATAGCCGATGTCAAGTAAAGTATACGTTTACGTTATTTTTCTAATAACCAGACAACCAATGAGCCAAAAAAAAAAAAACTTGTTCTTTCTCTCATCATGAAGCTTCGTGTAGTAAAATGTAATTAGGTGCATATTAAGGATTTAATCGAGAAAACCACTTTTCACATAACCAACCAAAACGACAACACCAAAATTAGAATTTAAACATATGGACTTGAACTTGTTATCAGTCAGAATTTGTCGGTCTGTTGCATTAATAGGAGCGCCGTTTTATTTCCACCGACCAATTGCTTTATGATAAAGGTCAGCTCTAAACGGAAGAGGACAGTGGTTGCGAAAGCGGAGAGCTTTTGTCCCACGGAAGGAAATCTGTTAGTGCTGTCCTATAATTAAAGTGTCACACAATTCGTACAAGCATAAACATATA
This sequence comes from Chitala chitala, assembly GCA_025773905.1. Lineage (NCBI taxonomy): Eukaryota > Metazoa > Chordata > Actinopteri > Osteoglossiformes > Notopteridae > Chitala > Chitala chitala. Next base: position 24,992 of record JABJVR010027229.1, read on the forward strand.
AAATATATGTCTGAAGTGCTGCCTGAAGAGATGTGTCCAGTTTCAAATAGTTTCTGTCAAATAGTGTAATGTCCCCTTGTAGACAATTACTAATAATTCTTTTACATTTTCTGTAATTGTTTATATTATTTTCTTTATTAATCTCCACTTATTTCGTGATTGTTATTCCAATGTATTGCACATCTTTTAAACAGGGATGTTATGCAATGTAACCAGAGGGTGATCGTGTATTTCCATACCTTCACGTTATTTGAAAAGCATCTAAAGTCAAAGGAATTCAAGATAATTTTTTTTAGCTAGACATGTTTCATCTAATTAACTTATAATACGTGTACTGCAAATGACATTTAAATGTTCTACATTATTATGAATAGAGAGGAAATCTGCCACCATAATTTAAAAAAAAAAAAAGCGTAGAACCAGTGTTTACTATTGAGGATGGTGGCAGCAAAATCAGTGACGCTTTGCCCCACGGAAGGAAAACAAATGTTCTGGAGTCTACTTCCGTGCAGAATTGTTTCCCATTGATCTGTCTTGAACACCGGTCACTTAAACAAGTATGATTTACATTTTCGCCTGATTCATTCTTACGTTTCATCCCCTGGCAAGTCCTACAGAGTGCGGGCGACTGCGTATTGAAAACGGACAGCGTCCGTTTGCAGATGATACATTGCTAAACAGGGAAACTGTTTCACTTTCATCTGTCTAGCTAACCAGCTGACACTTTTTCTGGTTCCTCCGTCAGGATCGGATGCTGGAAATGAATTGTGACCGCGTGTGTATCGATTCCATTTTCTCCAATGAAGATCATGCGCGCGCGATGGAGGACGTGATCAGGACCGCGATTGAGCAGGTCATCCGTGTGTTTCGCGATATAAGCGGTCACAGGTTTCGTGAACTGCAAATGATGGTAGCTGAGAAGGAGGAGGAGAACAGTTTCCTTAAAACACAGATGGAGTGTGCCGAAAGGGAGCTGATGTCGTTGCGCCGTTTGTGTTATCCGTGTGGTGGGACAGAGGTCACTTGTGGACTAGAGTCAGGAGGTACAGGCAGCGAGATCGTCAGACAGAGCTGCAGCTCCAATGTACACAATAGAGAAGACATACGAAGTCAATCAGACTTAAAAGAAACGTTTACAAGTAAGTACATGTACTTTAATTTACACGTTATGCAAAGAAAAATCCAGACTATGTTTTGGGAAGGTATGGTAATACTTGGAAGGCACATACCAAGTGAAAACCTTCAACAGATGATTCTCCCAAATATCTTAGGAGGGTAGGGTGTTCAGGAAGAGTAGTGTAAATGGACAGAAAGTTTGTTTTTGACTTGAGGTCATGTTATTTCCACAGGACCTTGTGATGGATTGACTAGGCATATAGAGCCCCAGGAACCAGCAGTCACTTCACATCTTCAGGTCTTGTGTCACAGTGAAGATCATGAAAGTGTATCTAATAATGGCAAATGTTCAGAGGATGCCGTGCCTCGGTCTACATTGCCAGCAGACCTGCTTGATTGTACCCGTCTTCCTGTGAAAAAAGAGCCTTTGGACTTTGAAGAGGTTAAGATCAAGTGGGAAGTGTGTGAAGGCAACACAGAGGGGGCTGGTGACCCCCAGTTATTGGCCAATGCTGACGCTTTCTGCAGACACAACTCCCCAGTGCTGCTAGAAGATGGCTCATCTTCTACATATGAGTCACTTAATTGCAACGTTAGCCCCTCAGGCCAACCCAGGGGACTCCAGGTTGTCTCAGCAATTTCTGAACAATGTGAGTATATTCCCTAATGGCGAGAGAGCTTTGATTTGAGGTGAAAGTGGATTTGACACGTTTGTGATATTAATGGCATGTTTGTTCCAGCAACCTCGGCAAAGCTGTCCAACAGGGAGAAGATGCAACGGTACAGGGCTAGGATACGGGCCGACCCACAGAGATACCAGGCTTACAGGGAGACTAACCGGCGCAGGTAACTGACTTCTGATCTATTCCTGTTGGGTGTTCAGCCACCTGTGGTCTTCAGCTGGCAGCCTAAAGGGTTTTGGAAAACAGCTGACATCTATGAAACAATAAGCTAAGACAGAACCCATATAAAACGTCTTTTGGAGCTTGTAACAGGCTGTGGACTAGTAATGAATTTCCAGGTGATTATATTAATATGACTGATTTGTAATTTATACTAATCTCAATAAGTTGTATGTAAAGGTACAGGTATGGAAAGGGGAGGGGCAAGATTATTTTTTTTCCTTTCAAGCGAATATCACATCTGTTAATGCATATTTGATCTCAGATTTTGTGTGTAACAGCCCATTTACCGGAAAACCCATGGCTTCAAAATGTAAGAAAACTGAGTGAACACTTTAAGTTGAAGAGGCAAGGGTTGGTGATGACTTTGCAGGAAAAGGTAGCTGTTTTGGACTTAATAAAAGACAGAAGTGACAGGACGCCATGTCGCTCACGTGTGTGGGTGACGTCCATCAGGACACGTAAGTGCTCTGTCAAGAAAGAACTTTAGACAATCTCTGGGATCTAGTGTTCGTAGCACTGCAAAATTTTCAAGCCACGTTTGTGACAAAACTGGTAAAAACCAAAATATTCCTGCATTTATGGCCGCAACATATGAAGATGCACAGAGCGGCTGAGTGCAAACAAGCGGCAAGGAAAGGCACACCTCTCAAGCCAAGTGAGGAAGATGAAGACATGGAGGAATTTAAAGCAGGCACCAGTTGGATAGTCAAGTTTAAGGAATGTGTTGGTTTGATGAAAGGGAGAGAAAATATGCGCGTTATAGCCTCTTTCCAAAAGTGTGCACTCAACTGGGAATCCGGAATATGTCTTCCAAGATTATTTCAGACTTTCATCACGTCTTTGATGTGAATGTAAATTACTTGGTATGCGTGACTCGGTGTAAGTGCAGTCTGTGTACCAAAGTTCAAAATTTCCATCGGACAACTGATGTCCAAAAAAAGTTTGCTCATTGAGGGGGGAAAAATGGTTCAGGTTGAAATCACACATGTGCACACACACACACACACACACACACCTGTTCAAAATAAACCTGCTCAGAATCTCTTGCTACTTCTTCTTCAGCATGTCTTCACCGTGTAAAAGTGCTCTCCTGCAAGTGAAAGTGAGAAGACCAGACATGGATGAGGAGCCAGACACAACTTCAGCTGCAGAGCCACTCTCAAAGAGGAGGCTCACCGGCGCTGAACGGTCCAGACTCTATAGGGAGAAACTCAAGAACGATCCGGAAAGGTACAGCACTTATGTTGCCGCCAACAAAGCAAGATGTGCGAGCTACAGGGTCCAGATGTCTGCAGAGCAGCGAGCGTATTATAACAAAAGTAGAAAGGAGTCGAGGGAGATAAAGAAAGCCGCGAAACTTACAGTGGCACACCCGGACGCTACGAAAGACGCTCAGAGAGAGAAGTGGAGGGAGCAGAAAAGAAAACAGCGAGAACGCATGCATTGGCTCAGGAAGCAACTCATCAACGCAAAGCGACGAGAAGACTACCGTGCAAGAAAAGCTCCAAAGCAGCCTGAGAGCGTGCAGTCAGTTACTCTGGCGCAACCTTGCACACCAGCGCAGGGGAAGGCCCTTCAAAGTGCAAAGTCGGTTTGGCCTTTGCTTACAAGATCCTCTCTTGACACAGACCCGCCGCTGGATAGCTGTTCGCGCAGTCTGCGATCGTTCTTTTGGGTCGGGGATGGTGCTGTTGAGAGAGACCGACGGGACTGCGACGCGCAGACTGTCGAGGGGACGAGAACCTTCCATCCTTTCGAGTGCGCTGCAGGACACATGGTCCAAAGCCAGCACCTGTCCTGTGTGTGCCAGCCATGCTTGACTGGGATTGGCCAATGCAACAATTTGGCGGCAGCAGGTAATGCAACACAGCAAGTTGGTTAGCAAGATGATCCAAGAAAATTAGCATGCTTACCTTGTAACTGAAGCTAGTGGCATGCGGTATTTGGAAGTGTTCAAATTGCAGTTTTTGAAATACGGGTGTATTACATAATGCGCCTCATGATGTGTTTGCAGGTGATTGGACTGAACATGTTAAACTCAGGGCTGGAGGGAAATGGTTGCCATGCAGGAGTTATGCAAATTGTGCTCTTTAAACTGACTGTGCTGTTTTGTCTCCTACAAGTCTGCCTTACCTTTCTCCTTCCTGAGGTATCTGGGCTCAAATCCCTACTGAGAATTCTTGAAAGGTGGTTGCCTGCCTTATCAAAGTCAAAAGAAAAACATGCTGTTCATGGCAGGAACTCGAAACACTCTTGTTCCTTGATGACGAATCCATAGCTTAGTTTGGCATTCATAGTACCACTGATTTTTCTTACAAATTCCTGGAATGTGGTTATTGTCTATTTAATCCATCTCGTAAGTTATAGTTTTGATTCTTCTATGTTGTTTTAAAATGTGATGGTTTTGAAAAGAAAAAATGTTAATTTTAATAAATTATGTCACAGTATTGATGTCCTCTTTTTCTTGTTTATCATTTGTGTATGTCAGTGGGGTCGAACGGGTTTGTTTGAACCAATCTGGCATTATTGTCCATGTTTCAACTGATCAGGCAGAAACATAAGATGCCTGCTCAAATATAACTAGATTTAAAAATTTAAATTTAACTTTATTTGCATTGCAACTTGCCCTTTACACACAATAAAAAACTGTATATGTTTTGGCAAATATGACCCTTTCTCGAGCAATTCTTACGTTGTGACTTTATGTTGTGTTAATATTTACAGATGGTCCCCGAGTTACGATAGTTCGACTTACAATTTTTCGATCTTACAACAACAAAATTGTAAAAACATTTTAAGTTTTGGGCGGCAGGCAAACGTAGCAACGTAAGCGGTACAATATGTTGGGACACTGCCAGGATGTACGCATCTCCTGCCGTGTGAGATGCCTCACTCTCACCAGTGATTGACAGAGTTCAATTGTCTCGGTGTTAGAGCGCGTATTTTTTTTGTCTCGACTTGTGATATTTTGAAGTTAAGATGGACTACCTGTATTGTGAACGCTGCACCAGCGTGTTTGTTTGTGTATTGTGTACATGGCTTGATGTGCTCTTATCTGTTCACAAGGTACCAGATGAGGAAGCGGTCCATCAGCGACTTGCCGGAGCAGTGCCAGAGGCTGCTGAGGGCGGCGTGGAGGGAGGCGGCGAGGCGACATCGCGCACGCAAGAAATCCCTGTCATGCTCCTCTCCACACGAGCCACGCAGCAAGCAGCGCTGAAGCGCCCACGTCTGGCCGCGAGACGCCCTGGAAAAGGACATCTGGTGTGGCGTGGGAGCAGAAGGGGTGCTAGACCTGTGACCAACGCAGAGGCCAGCAAGTATCACAAAGGGCTGGCCGAAACTCACCCATGTGCCATTATTTTTCCACCAATTTTTTTGCAGACATTATTGCTCACAGGACTGAGAAAATCCCACGTATAACATCTTTAGTATTACAGTTAATTTCTTTATTATTTAAATTTATCAGGTTCAGATGAACAGCATATAGATTTCTAGACAAATGTTGTCAGGGTTTGTCGGTCTGGACTTGGCATTGTGTCGCCCCATTTAAAGATTTCTGCCAGCGCCCCAGGAGGCAGCTGTGGTGCTTTATAGCTTTTATAATGCAAGGTCTTTTGTCGCCACTTTGGCTGGCAGAACTACAGCTGCACCTGTACCAGCCGGGTGAACTGAGTTTGAGGTCCGCAACACAACCCTTTTGTATGGGAAAACTTACTCAAGTTTACTGATGGGGCCCTTTTACAACTTTAGAGACTCAGTTGTTCAAACATGTAGTTTTTAAAATTGATATACTGACAAATAGACCCCGTAAGTTATACAATATCAAACCTGTAGCTGTGTTGTTTTTTTTTTTTTTTGAATATTTGAAATCTTGTTTCCATGGTGATAAGTAGTGTGGGTGGAGCAAAAGCAGTGCTGAAAATATATATATTTTTTGTGTCTTGAGTTTCCGTCAGTGAAGCTTAACGAAGCAGCTCGGTTCCAGTCCCTGTACTTTACGCACCCTTTTCACCTTGAGCTGTTTCATTTGCGATCAGAGAAACGAGGTTTCAGAGCTTCTGGTGGGCTGTCGTACTGTGTGCAGCTGCCCTGTTTTACTGAACGGGAAGCAGCGATTTAACCAATGAGGAAACAGGTGGCAGCAGCGTGCGGTGATGACAGCGGGTTGAACTGTGGGTCAAAGCCCTTCCCCTGCGGTGAGGGTGGTCATGGTAGCTGAAAACGCTACCCACTATTTGCAGAAATACACGTCTCTTTGGTGCTTAGTTGTGCATAATAGACAAGGCAAACTCATCAGTATTTGTGAGAAGTCATTTCCAAACATGTTGTGTTCTAAGCCTGGCATACACAGGTCATGCTCAGGCTGCACTTTATTAGTGTTAAGACAAGTTCATGGTTGAAAGTTAGCGCTCATGGCTAATTGCTGCCCAGCAAACTTGCCCAGGTGCCACTTGTTATGGCCCAGCCGAGGTTTGGCCTGGCTGCGCCCTCGGACCTATTACAGGACTGCAGCGTGCCGCGTGCTTCGATTCTACTGCCCAAAGTGTCAGGCGCCCTACTGCAGGAAATTGCACACGTTTCAGTGACGTGACACTCAAGTTAACGTAGCTGTTTCGTTTCATATTCCTGTGAAGACAAGAAAACAAGAAGCAAGAACTCAGACTGGTCGGAGGTAAACTTTATTTAATGTATGTCTAGATCGACAGAAAGCAACTATTAATTTGAACTGTTAAGTAACAGGCAGTTTAGAAACCTTGTTTACTTAGTACCCATGTTGGCCAGAGCTGCTCAACACGGAAGCAGACGTTGTGATGTGGGATATATGTGGTTAGATTTCAGGAAAAGACTACAGATCATGGTTTGAGCTAATTTATACCAATTTGCAGTTGAAACATCTGTTTCTTGAGAGAGCATTACTGCTACTGTTGACTGTAATGTTCCACCATGTTTTACAATAACATTAACATAATTTTTGCCTGACAGTGTGTCTCACATGGTTCCTTTTTTGTCACACTAGTACTGACAGTTTGAAACTGGAGTACTATCCAGGTTTACGTTTGGAATACGTTACTTTAGATCCCTCTTTACAACCATAATGACCATAGCTAAGAACATTTTAAAAATGTTCTTAGCTATGGTCGTTATGGTTGTAAAAATTACTTTTACATTAAAATAATCCACAACCAGCAAATCCAAAAGAAGAAATTATTGAACTACATTTAATACTATTCTGTACTACTGTGGGTGGTGGGTGATTTTTACATTAGTGGGCCTTAAAATTAACTGAAAATTAGTGTATTCTATGGTACTTTAAAAACACGATGCTGCAGGTCCTCCTAGGACATAAGTATGACTATTACGCAAATTGTATCTGTTGTAGATCCAATTTGCATGATAAGTATAAAAGCTGAAGTTTTACGAAGCTAATGAGGTTTATTGTGGCTGTAGTCAGCTGACGTACTAACAGATATACTTGACTTTTTTTTTAAGTCGATCCAGACTTGGGATATCTTTGTACTGCTTTCCATTGTAGGTATGCTGTAACAGTGTTCTGGAAAATAAACCTTAACTGATGTCATGTAGCAGTCTAGAGTGACCGTGTTTCTCAACAGAATGGCTGACAAACTGATGAAGAAGTTGTCCGAAAACAAAGAGTTGATAGAAGGCTATATGGAGGTGTTTGAGAAGGGGGCAGAGGCTCTGACTGAGGCTGTGGGAGAGATGTTTCCAGTTTTCTCCGTTGCTGCACCACTCGTACAACTGGCCCTGGACAACGTGGAGAGCGAGGAGGCAAAGTTCATGAAGGAGCAGTTCCAGAAGGTACGTGACCGTCTGGACATCATCAGTGAGGAAGTAGAGCGCATCACCCAGGAGATCAAGAAGAGCGGCGTGGACGCAGCCTACTTCCAGGTGGAGGAGAACCTGACTAACCAGTTCCGCAAGTACATGGACATCCTCAACTCCAAGCTCAAGTTCCGCGAGGTGAAGAAGAAGCTCTTCCTGGAACACTTTGCCAAGACTGGGGGAGACAAGAACCTGCACACTCTGTACAGTGCTGTGATGGGAGACAACTTCTCCGGCGAGTCGGTGCTGGAGATCACACTCAATTATGAGGAGAGAAGCAGGAGGGCCATGGAGGACTTCTGTGCCCGGCTGAAGAACCTCTTCTGCGTGGGTCTCATCGTTCTGGTGGGCCACGCAGCCCTGAAGGGGAGCAGCGAAGAGGAAGAAATGGAAGTTCTCCGAGACTGGGGTGAGAGGTTGAAGGACGCAGAGACAAGGATGAAAGAGATGGTGGAGGACTGCAGGGTTAACTTTGCCGTACAGGCTGAGGATGACGTCGGGAAACGCCTCAAGGTGTGCGGCGGCAAAGCTTCCGCAGAACTGGCTGACTCCATCTTGAACTTCCTGAAGCAGAAGTATGACTGGGTGTCCTGGTCCGTGAGAGTCTACTCTCACTCTCGGGGTTGCTTCTGGGACCTGATCGGCGGCAAGAGGTATCAGGGCATAAGTGGGGCGAATCACTTCTCCTATGACACTGAGCCACGGGTTGTGGTGTCCTACAGCCTTGAGCCAAGCAGCTTAGACAAGGAAGCCCTTCAGACCGTCATTGGAAGACAAAAAACAAAGGATAAGACAAAGCTGGCAGAGAAGCTCCACGCTCTCCAACCTTCCTGCTTAGTGCATGTAATCGGCCGACGAGTGGCGGAAAGCTCCAGCTTCCCAGACTGTGCTCGATATTACCAGCAGCACAGAGGTGCTCATATCTTCCTGTATTCAGAATAACGACCGACTGCAGTCGGCGTGGTGTCGCCTGAGCTTCCCGGCGAGATGTCGCAGTGTTATGCAGTGTTCTTTAGCAGAGCGTCGCCATCAATATTTATTAGGAAAATAGTCATGTTATAAGGGTCATGTTATTTCATTCACTGGTCGTCATACGCAACGACCCCCTATTCTTAACAACTCTAACCTCACCTTTCTTACACTGAGTATATTCAGGAATGGGTGTGGCTGCTACCCTGATGGGTATATAGTGATAGGATCTTCCTCACTTCCCTCAGACTGAAGAAGCCTTTTGGTAAATGGTGAAACGTTTCTGCATAAACAAGAAAGAAGTCCAGTTGACATGAGTCAACTTCCAGATAACCTCACCTGGACAACTGTGAATCTTCATAGACGTTATAAGGGGAACTTTAGGGTTTTCAATTTAATTTATTTTTAAACAGCACCTTTTGCAAGAAGTTGCCGCAATGTGCTTCACAGGAATAAATTACAATTGTTACAAAGAATTAACAGTGGGTGGATGATTGACGTTAAAGTGAGGCGACAATGGAGGAGAGGAACAAAAAAACTCCACAGTATGGAGAAAAAAGAAAACTTTGGGGACACAAGGTCGACTGGCCGCCCAGCCCCTTCCTGGGCATACTGACATTACAGAATACAAAGTGAATATGTTAATGTAAATAGCAACATGAAGTCTCTGAGCTCCAGATGCTGGAGTGTCTTTCTGTAGGCTTGCAACTAGTTTTATCACCAGTTGATCATGTCTGGATACTAAGGCATGTTGGGAGACTAAGAGGGGTGAGTGGGAAACTCACCGCACCGCATGTGTGTGGGTTTGTATTTGTTTTTCTGCACCGGGTATGTGTGGGGTTCGTATTTGTCTTTCTGCACCGGGTGTGTGTGGGTTTGTATTTGTCTTTCTGTACTGCATGTGTGTGGGCTTGATTGAAGTACTCCAGTGTCCTCCACAACCCAAAGATATGCAGTTCAGATAAGATGGCAAGTCTAAGTTGCCATTAGTACATGTGGTACCTGAGGTGGGCTAGTGTTCTGTCCCATCCATGACCCTGACATCAGAGCTAGACTGGGACAAAAAAACAGCCCTGGCATTTTTGGTCCAGACAGCCCTCCACTACAATCCAGAATCGGTTCATATTATAATAATAATACATTGTACTGGCCCCAAATGTCTGGTATGCCTAACATCCACCCTGTATTGGGTCGAGACTCTTCACCTTGCTGGTGACAATTTCAGGCCTGTGCAGATGCAATCAGTGACAGATATTAAATGTGCCACTTAATAAAGTCATGTACAAATTTATGTTCACATGTGAACCAGGCCAGTAATTATTACATCCACTAAAATTACCAAGTCTTAATTACAATTTAAGAAATTGAGCTAGGAATTGTTGAAAGGCAAAAATAAATTTTTATTTATTGTTATTGCTATGTTGAGGCATTGCGGTTTATTCCAACGGCAGCACATTTTGTCTCGCGATAGTAAAGGCTGTAGATCTGCTAACTCATTTGTCTAACATAACATTTAAAATTAAAAACAACAGTGGGTGTAATTCTTTTGTTTGTGTGGAGAGCTAACCGAGCCGTGAAGACAATGGTGACCGTTGATTAGTGAGCCTGTGTTGTATTGACTGCTGCCGTTGTGCTGCTTTGCAGTGTCAGGTCGCTGGAATGGGACGGGGCGTGGGATGGGTGGGGGGCCCAGTTGAAATCGATGATGGCCTGCAGGAGGGGGGCAGCTGGGAAGTCCATGGCCACTATGCCGTAGCGCCGTGGCTCACCCACCCTGGCGGTCAAGTACTCGTACAGCAGTAGGTTAATGCGCCGGGCCACCATGGCGGGGGGGGCAAAGATCCCCGCCCCGCTACTATAGGTGAGGAACACGTAGGTGCTTTTCCCTGACTCGGCCACCGCCAGGTGCGTGTGGACGCTCTGCCACTTTTCGGGCACGTACAGAAGCGTGGGTACCTAGGGGATCACAGCAGTGGGTGAACTCGGGTCGGCTCGGCCCGGCTCAGGTTAGGCTTTATGGATTCACACAGGAGTGCCCTCAGTAATATATATTACAACAGAACTCGGGTCGGCTCGGCCCGGCTCAGGTTAGGCTTTATGGATTCACACAAGAGTGCCCTCAATAATATATAGAAATATTAATCATTGTACAATTATAGTATTTTTACAACAATGAAGGCTTTCAATCTTGAACATT
>JABJVR010027240.1:0-11576 GCA_025773905.1 Chitala chitala
TGCCTCCAGAGTCACAACTTCACTTATTTTTTTTTAGGGAGTGTATACACACACACACACACACACACACACACACACACACACACACACACACACACACACACACACGCACAAACACAATTATACAATGGTTGAAAAGATCATTTTCAAACTAGAATCAATAAAGCCATTAAGATTAACTGGCATGAATGTTTTCTTTGGTAAAACTATATCACCGTCCAAATGGCACAAAGAATAAAAGGTTTGTTTTCATTTATTCACTGGTTCAGGCTGCTCTTTGGGGGCCTGTTGTCATTTCATGGGTGGCTAGTTGGGTTAATTTCATACCACTGCAGACCTTTAAGAAAGCCTTTCTTCTTCAAAGGTTGGAACATGCCAGAAGCCTGTATTGTCTCACAGTTTGGGTAAGGTTCTTACGCCGCTTGTCAGGAGATAGTTGTTTTTTCCGGTCTCTCCTGCGTTCTCACAAGGCACCAAGGTTGTGAACACAAAGCAATTTGTACCACCTGGATTTCAGAGCTGTCCTCCAGGGACGATGGTACCATACAAATCCATTAATAGCGCAGTTTTCTACTACTATGTAGCGGTGAACATATCAGGCTGCAGGGAAATCTGTGTCATGGTACTTCCATGACCCAAGTATAAGTGGCTCTGGACTATATCGCAACAAAGTCTATTCTTATCCATATTGTTAGTCCATCCTTAGTGAAGACGAAGAGATAGTACACAAAGTAGAGAGGACAGGGGCATAGATATAAAGTTGAATGGACTGACCTTTCTTCCTGTTAAAAGCCCTGTTCATGCTTGTAAAGAGCGTGGCGCTGTAGTCAATATGTATCACCTGACACACTTGTACCTGAAGGAGAGAAATGAGACATACAGGTCGTAGGTGGTCTCTGACATGTATTATCCACACTCAAAGAATCAGTGACACATAGTTTTACTTTCACACTCTGGTTTGTATTTTCTTTCACACTCTACATGGGCAGAGTATTTACTGGATCTTTGTCCAAATTTGGCAGAATAGAAAACAATGCATTTGAAGGCTAAAGGGAAGAGCCAAATAACACAAAAGACCACTGATTTTCTGGAATTTTCTTTTAACTGCCACTGCCACTATGGGACATAGAACTTCATGGATTTTATGCATGGATCTCGATTTCTACTGGAAGTGGACAAGGGCCCAGTTAATTCTCATCCCGTGACTGGCTTTTGAACATGTTTTTACCATAGCAAAGACTCACTTCATGAAGCAAAGGGCCGTAGTTGCCCTTGTGCAGGTTTTACCATATCCTGTATATCCTTAGGGCACAAGCAGTAGAAACCTGAAAAACCTCTGCTGACTGTTATTTATAAGACAAGTGCCCTTTGCAGTATTCAACTGCAAAATACATAGTTTAAATTTACACACAAAGATGCACATTGTATGCACAGCAAAAAAGGCCCGCTTTTCATCTTCTGTGCTTTCAAAAGACGAGATACTGAGTTTCTGGCAGCTGTCTCAACATTTATATAAATGTCAAAAGCAATTAAATAAAGAAGTAAGTAAAGACAAATCAGGCACACGAAAATATTCCCTCACTCAAAACCTCTCATTTTTCAACAAGAAACTCCTGTGGATTCCGTTCATGTGTCTGAAGAACAGCACAAAAATGTTTTTTGAGATTCAATATGTAAGAATGCACGTGCATGGGAAAAGTTTTAAAATAAGAATTTTAAAGTACTGTTAAAAGTGGTACTTTAGAGTGCAATTTTGAAATCAATTCTCTAAGGTCATTTAGTCCAAATGAGAGATAACCAACTTCTTTGATGTTGCCTTGTTCAATAGTAATAGGTCTATAAATCATTGATAAGTCTTTAAAGAAAGTTCCCAATGAACATTCCAGGAAACAAAAATGTTATACAGAAGAAATAATTGCATCATTTACCTCACTGTTAGTGCCACAGAACAAAGATTTTTTTTTTTTTCCTGGATATTGATTGAAAGGATCTTGTTTTTTTCATAAAATTCTAACTAATAATTTTGTGGAAATAGACTCATTTGCTCCATTGAAACAGCATATTAATGTAAATACATTACTTATGTCACTTGAATTTAAGTCAATATATTTATCAGCTACCACATTCAAGTATGACACAGGTTATAAACAGATATTATTTTGTTAATGATTTAAATTATATAGCAGTAGTATGAATGAACTATAATAAATTTGTCAAATCATAAAACGTGTGACTATAGGAATAAAGACAAATCATCTGAATAGATATTTTATTTGTTTGGTTTGGCCAAACAATACGTAAAATATACACAAGTTATGTTTGATTTTAAATGTTATCTCTTATAACTTTATAAACTGTTAATATCGTTAATTTACTTTAAAAATGGTGATGATATAGAATTATCATTTACTTATGCTTTAAACCACAAATTCACTAACATTACATTCACTACTATACTACAACTATGGCTAATCTAATACGACATACTTATAAAATTGACCAGTTATCAGATAATGGTTATATTATACTACATGCATGCATGAATCACACAATGGATTTAACATTACCTATTAGTTATCTAATTATAAATTGTGTCTTATTGTCATGACCCCAGTCTTGCCCTTTCTAATTCTTGTTATTTCTAGCTTCCTTTCCTCATTTGGTTTCACCTTTCATTGTCTTAGTGTTTGCATCTGGTTTGCTTCCCTGGGCCCCCTATATATCTGTATTCTTCAGTCCTTCCCTGTTGGTTGCTAGGTGTAGTGTTTGATGTATTATTGGTGTTTGCTTGGCTTTTGGTTTTGTATGCTTTGTATTTCGGTCTGGCTCCCCTGTTTCCCTCCTGCCCTTCGTCCGGCACATAGACCTGGCCTCTCTTCCCAGTTCACCAAAGCATGACACTTAGAATTTAAATGTGTCTTATTTAAAAAGAGACCTGGCGGCTCAGTGGGAAGGGGATTAGGCTGAAATCGAGAAGCCTCCTGCTTTAAATACTACCTAACATGTATGTCCCTCTGCAAGACACCCCGCTCTAGCTCCCTGGGCACTGAAAAATAGGTCCCCTCAACTCCCTGCAGGGGGAAGGGTAAATGTAAACAATGAACTTCCCCATTGTGGTATTAATGAAGGATTAAATTATATTTCATAAAAACCCTACTATAACTTATATTTTTTATTTTACAATTTAACTCTCCCACTACAACATATATTTTGACATAAATAGCATTTGTATATAATTTTCTGGTTTAGCAGGGAACAGCTGAAATCACACGTACCACATATTTAAAAATATACTGTTTGCATAAGCAGGTTGTATTAAAATAAATTGTCTATGTAGTGAGGCACAAAAAGAAAATTCCAACAGATAATGGCACCTTACTTAAAATAGTTCACATTTCTCTTGTTAAGCTTCACAAATCATATTAATGTTCTCTTCTGTGTCCAAGAACACAAAACTGCTTATTCATTCGATACCAGAGAACTACATCCAAATTGTACCCTTGGTATAGCTTTTCAGTCATTTACAAATGTAGATGAATAGAAAAAAAAGAGTAAAAATTAGTGTTCAGATTTACAAAATTTTAAAGGTAAAATGGAGAATCTTTAATAAATGTAATAACAGAAAATAAACAAAAGGACAATGTAATTAATTGAAAAGGTAATTTGTTCCGTTTGCAATGTGTCATGACCACACAAATCTCTTTACAATATAATTCAACTACAATCATAACATTAATTTATTAAAAGACTGAACAGGTCGAGCAGTCTATTTCAGGTACAAATGTTTCACCTTTTCTGATTCAAGGTTCTCTTTTAATGTTACAAGAAACATGAATGACTGTCTCAGTGTAGTCTACAGACACACAAGGCATCTGAAAAATGATGGCAGATTTTACTTCTTATTTTGAAGATATCGTCACAGTTATGAAGAAATCATTCAGGGCCGGCGGGACACTGGGGTCCTATTTATTTTCCATTTACACTGTGATACTCAACAAGCCAGAGACAGGGACCCCAAAACAATATAAACAAGAGAAGAAAGCCTGCAAGTTATGAAAAAGAAAAAAACACAGCAAATGGAATATGATAATGAACACACATGTAATCCACATCTCAAAAACAACAAACAGAAACACCTTAAAAACACATGGTTCTGGTTAAAGACAAACATAGATCACACACTCCTCGTATTAAACTACATGTGAAACGGCCAAGACACCATTTACCAAATTACAAACACATCGAGCAGAGCTTTACAATTCCCAGAACACAAAACTTTGGACAGCATATTTTAAAACTTTTGTAAAAGTACATTCCATTTATTTTCAAACTGCAAATCCAGTCAGGGTCAAGGGGGTTCTGTGTTTGGCTCCTCTGTGAGAGGAAACCAAGAGGTGCAGAGGATCCCGACATGAGAAAGGAGAACATAAAAACTCCAGAACAATGACTGAATTCAATCCCAGTACCTTGGAGATGAGCAGGACCACCCACTGAGCAACTATATTATTCTTTACGTTTTTAACCATGGTGTAGATGGGACATTTAGTACCCACACAATATTCATAAGGACATGTCCCTTCAGTTCGTACTCAAATCTACATCCTTGTGAAGTAATTAACATCAATAAGATTAATAATTTTTAAATTTTTCATTTCACAAAATGTGGCATATGAGAAATGATCCAAATACACTTGTAAGGAGGTCACATTGTATATCTCACTAATTATAAAAAATCTATCTGTTCTCATTTTTCAGCACAAGTCTGTGCACCAGGGATGCAGAAAGTGTATTTATTTCCAGGGCTTGCCCTCGGAGGACTGGGATACAGTAATGGGTGGCAATTTACTTCTCTTCCCTCTCAGAGTACAAAGTTTATTAACAAGCAAACCCCAAGGGTATACACACACACACTGCACAGCGGTGCCACTCACTTGGATTGACAGCTGCTGCATTTGGTCTCTCACGCATCCCCCCCCACCGCATGCCTAGCAATTCTCTAACCTCGCTTTTCCGCGGCAGGCTTCCCGTCGGCGCTCCCTAACTGCAGTGCGAACACCCGTCGGTAGCGTTTGATCACCGTGACACTGTAAAGCCGCGAAGGCTGCCCGAGTCGCTGAGCTGCCGTTATTAAAATGCCTGCGCGAGATCAAAGTGTGCCCCGGCAGCGTGTATGACCGGTGCATGGAAATCTCTCCAAGGAAGTGCAGAGTATGTAATGAACGATTAGCTCATTTTAACGCCAGCACATAAGCCTGTTATGATACAAAGTAAACAAAATAAATAAGAACATTTTTAAACTCCATATACTTATTAAACACTAGTTAATTACCTAGCATCCAGCTGAGAAAATAAATTTAAAAAACACAAGGCTCAGCTATGAATTATAAATATCTCAGCAGGAGAGTACGACAAAACATATTATTCCAAATTGCTTTGGTAAAAATAATTCCTTTTCATACACACCACACGCATAAAGAAACTAATTAGAATAAAATAGGATAGCGGGTAGTCAGCCTGGCCGAGATGAGAAATTGTGAATGTTGCGAACTTAAATTTATTTGTATTTCTCAGAGCTATTTTAATGTAGAATCAGCAGGGTATCCGTGTATCATTTAACAGCTGAAATGTAGAGTGTGTCAGCAATACTGGAGGAGCTGTTGACCTTGAGTGCCTGGGGAGACACACTGCAAGCCTCCCTTCCTGTGGCATGAAGCCAAATATGCTCTTTTGTTGTGAAGGCCCTGGTCACTATGAGCTACAGACATAAACCATTTAATATATAGGCTGCAGCAGGGAGAATTTTAGCATTTGACCCTTTCGGGGGGCTTAGCACTCGCTGAAAATCCAGAGAGATGTTTTACCTGTCTTTTCACAAATGAACTTTTCATTGATTCTGTGCAATGGTTCAAATGTAGAATGCTCCAAACTTACAATTTATGGCTACTTTAAGCCGCTGTCTATATGAGTACCTGATTTGTACGTGATATTCATGTGTACACTGGTGGAATATTTAAGTGGCAAAGACTTGAGTAAAAATTACACTTCAGAAGGGCTTAAAAAGAGTCCCCCTACAAAGAGCCTAGCTGTTCTCCTGCCCTGCAGCTTCATATAACATGGATACTTAACAAAGAGGGACCAACCAGTGACAGATCTGTCCTTCTATCTTCCCATAATTTGCCAGAACCAATACTAACACAAAGAAAATAGCTGTTGATTCTTGTTGTATTTATAATTGTGTGTAACCTCTTATACTGCATCTAAAACTTCACTTATTCCACACAATTTCTTTGTATTCATTAGAAATGTGATAAATTCTGTAACTAAATTTAATGTACAATTAGTGAAAATGAAATTTAATCAAATTATTTTTTATATAGCACCTTTTACAACAGAGATGAAATAAGGGGTTATAAGAATAAAATCATTACAAACACAAACAGATGAAACCTACATTATTCATTTAGTTAAACTTGTAAACATCGATATACTTCCAATTTACATATAAAAAGTCTGCTTTCATTATGACTAAAGTCTGCAAGCAAAACATAACCCTGACCACGTTTGCCATCATTTTAGCATCACAAAGACTGCATACAATCTGCAAAGGTACCAATTTTTATTGCCTGATAAAAAGCACTGATTAGTACAATTTTAAAGTCAGATTAGTTTACACCACTTCCTTACACTAAGCAAAATGGAAGTCACCATATCTTGAACTCAGAAAAAAATACAAAATTACCAAAATTATAGGAAATATGTATCTTTCTGCTGCTGTCCAAAGTATTATTTTTGTAGTAACAGTGCTGATGACTATGTGATATCTTAATCTGGGTTAGATTAAGATATCACATAGGGTCAGATTAGAAATATTACTGTTAGATTAGAAATATTACTGTTTTATGAAACTTCACATATCAGGTCAGAGCACAAAAAAGTTAAATAAATCTTCAGAAACCAGCATCAAGGAGTAAGAAACAAATCTTGTGCTTGTGTAGTATACCGTATGTGCTTTCATGAATTTTCTGAGAACTGCTAATATTATAAGGTTTCTGGCCATCATGTCAAGTATCAGTACAGGTTTGATTAAAAAAATGTGAGATAAACTAAAAACTGGAAAAGGAGAAAGATGAAAGATTCTGGAGTCAGTTCTGGATTGTATAAAAGACGTCTGATGTACATGCATACTATTTACCAAAGAAGAAACTGTCAAAGACGTGTGCATGAAACATCCATCCATCCAACCATTATTTTAACCGCTTATTCCTGGTGGGGATCATGGGGAAGCCAGGAGCCCATTCCAGAGCACATAAGGCGCAGGGCAGGGGACACCCAGGGCGGGGCGTCAACCCACCACAGGGCACACACACACACACACACACACACACACACACTACGGGCAATCTGGACACACCAATCAACCTAACCTGCATGTTTGTGGACTGTGGGAGGAAACCGGAGCACCCGGAGAAAACCCACCAAGCAAGGGAGAACATGCAAACTCCAACCCCAGGCCTGGAGGTGCGCGGCAACAGTGCTAACCACCACGCCACCATGCCGCCCGCTGTGCATGAAACAATATGCTAATATTCCCATTTGTTCAAAGCTGTTTGGCATGTGATCCAACTTTGTTTTGTCCCATGATTCCACATTGTTTATAAGAAACAGCTTTGAGGCGTTCTTCAGGTGTGTTGGACACCAAGGAAGGGCTGAGCCCCGAAACATCTGTGCTGGTTACATCTAATTAAAACCTTTGATACTGGAGTGCTGTCCTCTTTCACTTATCATGAAATAACATGCTGGCACCAAGCAGAAGAGTCAGCAATCAGCTTTCATTATCAGAGCATACATATACATGTTGCTGATACATGTCACAATGAAATCTGTCCCTTGCATTTGACCCACCCCCCTGGGGAGAAACAGTGAGCAGCTACACCCAGGGAACTAGCATTGAGTATTACCCAGGCTGGGATTTGAACCACAGACTAGGAGACTTCTATATCCCACCTTGATGTTCTACCCATTGAGCCACCAGGGAACCAGCCTGACTGAACCACCTCCATCTTAAAATCATCTTCAAATTCTCCTTGCTAGGCATCACAGAAGGAAATCACAGGATTTATTTTCAAAGTTAACACCCTAATTTGGCAAAAAGTTCAGGCCAACTAAGTGAGATAAAGAACCACTGTTCAACACCAACAGTCAGATGAACTGATAACCAGTGACTTTACAAAGCAAAAAAACAAAAACATTTTCAACCTTCTGCTTATGAAATTTCCTTTTTGGCAAGGATGTTTATTCTTTATAATCTTATCAGCAATGAACAGTTGTCTTAAATGAACTTTGATGAAATTCAGAAGAAAACATTAAGAATGAAAGTAAATATCAATAACAAAACATATTAAGGTAAATTTTCCTTTCGATTTAATGAAACGCCACATTAACATTCTTTGGGCGAATCCAACAAAACAGAGGCCCGCTGTGCATCAACAGGTCAAAAAACTCAATTTCTCTGAAATGGCAGAAGGCCACCTTATGAGCTATAAGAAAAACCCAGTTTTCATCACTTTTCTTTGCAGTTCGCAGACAGATTCAGTGGTCTAAAACAGCCTGGGTCCATATGCAAACATTAATGTAACAGATGTGCAATGTATCGTAATTATATCGTAATTTTGATACAATCTATGTTAGGCTCCAAACAGCTTATAATCATGCACTATTTTTAAAGTTAAGATACAACCATGCTAATTTAAACTTTTATGGATTCATTCAGTTTTCAAACTGCTTATTCAATTCAGAGTCTAAGATGGCGTAAAGCCCACCCCAGAGAGCAGAATGAAATGTAGGCTACACCTTAGACAAGATACTAACCCATCCCAGGCAGCCCACTTCTTACATGTTTGGTTGTGCTTCCCTCTTGGAAAGAAATACCACACAGGCAGAGAAAGTGTACAGCTCCCTCTGGTCAAGTCATGTTTTTTTAAGATGAAAACTGGCAGAAGTACAGGAGCTGTTTTTGGCTGCATCTTTGCTTGTTTTGTACTTCTGAGTTGATTTCAACACTTTGTTCTGAGGTTTTTGTCACTGTGCTTGAATTGTAAAGCTGCTAGGCTGATTTTCTTTGCATTGTTCATACACACATTGAATACAACCATGGTAAACAGCTGCAAGAGAGGACAGGTCATTTATTTTCTCCTTGTTTTGGTTTGTCTTTGTGGCAACTGCACAACTGTTAAAATAGTTTTTCTATTTATTTTTGTAAAAATATCTCTGAAGCCTGGTATTATCCTTCATAATATCAACACTGGTGATATTGATAGTAATACATTGTGTATTTCCCTTCATTCAATTCATTTATGTTACAACTTAACCCTGCATCAGAAACAAAGTTTGTACACTGCTTATTCAATTTAGAAGGACAAATTCATTTTAGGAGTCAGAAAAGAAACCTGAGAAATCCTCCATAGTTCCTGTTACAATGTGGTATCTAATGTTTTATTAAAGACTTGAGTCTACAAATAATTTAATGCAGCAATGAGGTTTTTCTACTCTGCCATATACTCAAATAAGTTTTAAAGGCTTCTGAAACTGATAGAAATATGGTGGTAAAAACAATTTTTGAAAACATGATATGTAAAGCAATATAACATTGTACATATACTGAACAATGTACTGAACAAACTAAACAAGAACCTAGAAAAGGTCTCAGCTGAGTGTAGTTAATTTGCAACACTGTGGGCAGGAGTCCCTGTTGTCATGGAGATGAGGCATGGTACTCCTGTGAGGAGACCCTGTACCATCAGTACACATCTGTCAAAAAAAATCAGGTATCACTGTAATGCTAACTAATACTAATAATAGTAACAGCACTGACCTGGTCAGCAAGTCATTCAAAGTGACATAAAAATATAATAATAATAATTCTGATGGAAGCATGATACCTTGCAGTGCAGACAAGGGTGTTAATTCCCATTTGTTTATAGCTATCATGGTAAAGAGGTGAAGACGGGACATGAGGTGGGCTTAGCTGTCAGTGCTACCTAAAACACAACAAAATCAAATAAACTTTAAGGGCAAACGTTTGTCTGCACACATTACATACTTTATTTTTATCTGCCTTGCATTGATCTAACATAATGCATACTATCATGAACAATCCCACACAAGAAAATTAAATAAACCTGAATTCAGCACTAGTGAAAAACAAGACACTTTTATCATCCAACCCAAGCCTGTAGGACTGCACCAGTCCATCGATTCAGCAGATTTCAGAATGACATTCAAAGGCGCTGCCGTCATCTGCACTGCATCTTTCTGCTTTAAAATCTCCCAGACTTTGTGGACAAAGGTCCAATGGCTGTTAAGAGAACCGCTATCACTTCACTGGTCCAAGGGGAGAATTTAATGAGGGATGAACAAGAAACAAAGTGATGTGGAAAGAGTCAGTTAGCCATATAATACAGGCAATAAGAGGGTAGAGAGAGAGAGAGAGAGAGAGAGAGAAAGTTAAATGTTCAGTGTCAACAACACTTCTACTTTCTAATAAAAATTGTTTCCTCTTAGAGTTCTTAATTTAACAAGTTTAACCTTCAAAATCAGTATGTACTATAATGTCGAGTAAAGAACAAAGAAGTGTAAAATCCATTTGTATTGCCTTTACATGATTTAAGGATTTTTACATGGATTAAATCGTGAGGATACCTTTTGGCAGGATCTTTGAAGTTCCGTTTTGGTCACTGTGCTAAACCTTTTATTTAAGCCTTAAAGATGGCAGATATGAAGGAAAGACAGCTATTAGCTTTAATATCTATTTTATGTTACATAATAACTGCAGACAGTGACAGTGGTATTAGATTGCCTGGTGAAATAAATTGATAATTTAGAACACCTGCTGTTTCATCACCTACATCTTAAAACGAACTTTGCAAGAAAACCTGGCTGAAATGAAAACATAAAAACCAAACACCATTTATGGATAAACATTGTCCGTGAAAGACCATGAATAAGTAGTTTTTAAGGTTTAAGTCAGTAACTGTGTTTAACCAGCATTGTGTATCATGTAATACAGCAGTTTTCATCTGGCTTTAAATTTTAATGTGTCTTCATGTTTATCGTTCCACCCGCCTGTAAAACACTTTGAGACAACACTGTAGTGAAACGCACCATATAAAACTAAAATAAACTGAATTTATTGATTATATCTATATTATCTGTATATTTACTCTTTTACTCTTCTCTAACCATCATCACCACAATAATTATGATTATTACAATAACACATTTTTGCTGTTGATGAACTCAGATACCTGTTGTGTTATCATCTGTTTTTCACAACACAGGCTAGTAAAACACACCCACGGCCATCTTCTCCATTCAGTTGGTTAATCAACCAGTCAATTGTTTAATTTAACAATCACTCATCCAATTATCACCCATGTATCCCAACTGTTAATCATGTGCCTTTCGGTGTCTTTAACAGCTCAGGCTTTCCTGGGGTCATGTTCTGAGGTGTTACCTGCCTGTGTGTTGAGCAGTGTCTCACTTAGTGCCCTTAGTCTGAGGTGTTACCTGCCTGTGTG
>JABJVR010027240.1:11676-36024 GCA_025773905.1 Chitala chitala
CTGTGTGTTGAGCAGTGTCTCACTTAGTGCCCTTAGTCTGAGGTGTTACCTGCCTGTGTGTTGAGCAGTGTCTCACTTAGTGCCCTTAGTCTGAGGTGTTACCTGCCTGTGTGTTGAGCAGTGTCTCACTTAGTGCCCTTAGTCTGAGGTGTTACCTGCCTGTGTGTTGAGCAGTGTCTCACTGAGTGTCCTTAGTCTGAGGTGTTACCTGCCTGTGTGTTGAGCCTTAGTTTTATGTTCCTAAGCCCTCATCCATGGCTGTTTGCTTGTTTCAGGTTCTCTGTTCATGCACTCTTTGTTGCTTTGGAATTTGGTTCTGGACTGTGACTTGGATTTGATTAATAAACAGGTTCTGCACTTGAATCCAAAATCACAGATCTATGAAACGCCATGGTCTAAATGTACTGTAACCAGACAAAAAAAAAAAAAAAAAAAAAAATATATATATATATATATAATTTTTTTTTTTAGATATATATAGATATTGGATACATTAGCCATTTTTCAGTGCTCAGGGAGCTAGCGCAGAGAGCCTTGCTCAGGGACACACCTAGTGACTGGGCTGGGGTTTGAATGTAAGACTGCCGTATCTTAGCCTGACCACATACCAAAAAAGTATTTCTGATATTTTACTGGGAAAATGTGTTCCCGGGTCATCTGAAAACCTTAAACCTATTCTCCCAAATATCACTATAGTACTATAAAATACCCACAAAATGGCCAGCCTTTGATTTTAGCAGGATATAAAGTAGAACACTTCAAACATAAACACATGCCTAATTTTCAAACATTAATGAGGTCTTTAATGAGTATATCTCTATGCTGTTCTCAATATTCCATTACATTTCCTGTACACAGTGTCAAACATTTCATAATGAAATTTATGTTCGAATAATCGCAGACAACTGTCTAAATGAAATAAGACAAATGACCATGATGAATAATCCTTGTACTGATTACACAAGTTTGAAACTTTGTTGCCTTTGTTTACACTAACACATTATTGCACAATTTTATATTTATTACAATAAAATTTTTTGCATGAGCTTCAAATATATTTTTATAGCGAATTTTAGGTTCAGATACCAAATTTGGTATATCAAAACCCAAAAAACATTACAGCAAAAAAAAAAAAAAAACAGTTAAAAAATGTAATATTGAGGGCTGTCTGTATCTGAATCAGTCAAGAATCAAAATTATGGTATTAAAACTCATAAAATGTGTAATGAAAAACAAAATGAAACAAAAACTTTAAATGTAGGAAGTGCTGTAAAAACCGTATCCTACAATGTGCTAGGGAAAACAAACCCCTACCAGCTTAGTTGTAAATGCAGGGATAAGTGTTCAATTAACAACTCAACAAAAATTGAAAACAATTGTCTTTTACAGTACAAAACATAATTACTTAGAGCACTGGGTAATGGTGGGAGTAAATCAAACAGCTGGTCTACCAGTAAGTAGTACAAATAAATATAAATAAAAATTCCATGTATTAAAATTTTCAGGTAAGAGTACCCAAGGTTGTAGTTATCACCCGAGTTCTTTTAGGTTCCAGTCAACCTTCTGGGAATTAAATTCAACTCTCATTTAAGTCTCCTTGTTTCTTTTCCCAACATTTATTTTTCTCAGGTTCTATATTAAAGTAAATCCATCACTGATTGATTTTTAGTCCACTAATTAAACAAGATAAGTCTTATCTAAAGCTCTGTTTTTGGGAATAGACCAACATTTATTATTATCTTCTTAATTAGGCACTTGATTAAAACTGCAAACACATTATCTTTATAATTTGGCCTTTAACAGAAATAGTGATTAATTGCTGCAGTCTTACCACCTCTTTACTGACATGTATTGCCTTGCTGCAAAAGATATGCACAAGGTTCTCTGGATAACTCAGCTAAATCAGGGTAACAGTCAACTTTTTATCAAAGGGGTCATTAATAAACCTCAGCGCACTTCAGAGTGCCAGACCCCTGGATCCACTACAGCATACACCACTAGAAAAGCTTGTACACGGGCCATAGTTTGCCAACCCCTGATGTAAATCAGACAGCCTGATATTACATATTAGGACTGTGATTTACTTATTTTTATTTTAGAAGGTGGTAAAAAAGGCATTTGTCCACAGTTTTGTCCCTGCCAATGAAAATATACATACAAGATAATTGTTAATGGTAGAATCAGCCAAAATTGTCAGTCATACTGACATGCAACATACATGCTGAGCACGGTTGCAATTTACAATAATTACTGAACAACTAAAACTGCATTTAACTACATATATTTCTACATATTCTAAAACTACAAAGTGGGTATATCTAGTTTGTCTCAGAACATCCATGTAACAATTTCACTGATCATTGTATTTTATTTAATTGAATTGCATTTTACCATGTTTTGTCACAAGCCCTTCGTTGCTTGGAGATACGCACAACTAATATTTCAAATTCCCTGCAATGTTTCTCCTTGAATTTCTATTATAACAAGAGTTTGAACTTGACTTATATTTAAGCAGTATGAAATTTAATTACATAGTCGTGTAACCGGGTGATGAAATTGTGACCTTCCAGAGATATGATTAAATGCAAATGTAAGCACATAACCTAATTCCATACCTTTGAAATAAATGCTGAGATGGTAGCCCACCCTTCGCTCCCCCTGCATCCACCAGAAGCACCAATTTAACAGCACTGATGTGCTTATATTTCAGCACTTCACTTTTAATCCATGAACATAAACAATGTACAGTATATAAGCACACTGAAATTTTTATTTAGAAATTAACATGCTATTGTTCAGTTGTAGCTTTAAAACTGAATCTTTTCATTCAGTCATAAATTTAAAAAGAAATTATATATATACCGTATCATCATACACTCATAACATAGAACAGACAAAATTGTTTTTGAATCAAAGTGTTCAAACCCTTCAGCCTGCAGCCAGCTTTCCTAGTTTGACCTCAAAATACCAAGAGTGAGGTATGCTTTTTTTTGGCCTGTAAATTTGAGATGTTTGAGCAAAGCTATACCTGGGCGCACAGACAGCTGGCTGCCTTTTGTCTACTGTAAGCTATGCCAGTGGCAGCACAAGGCAATGTAAGAGGATCTGAAGCCAATGGATTTCTCTGCAGCGACGGCACCAAGTTTAATTTGTTCAGAAACCAGCCTAGATAACAAAATCCACTGAGTGCTTCTGCCAGATTATTTGCACAATTTTACAAATAGTAATTTTTCAAACAAATATTAAACTAACAGTTGTTCTCTGTTTGTAATGTTGATGAAAACGATTTTGATCACAAGTAATTTAGAAGATAGCAAAAAGTATAAACAACGGAGGCTTTTTAAGACTGCCTTATTGGAAAGCTCAGTATTGAACGAATCAACCCAAGGTACCTTAGTGAGCCACCTTGGAGAAGACCTTTAAAACCTCTTAAAAGCATTACCTGAGATCTTGTGTGCTTATTCATAATAGCAAATTATACTTATATTACATTCATATATGAGTTATCATCTCACAGAAAAACAGTAGTCCATGCTGATTACACACCTTGCTGCCTTTTCCTTCAACTGACCCAATTTAAAGAAACTAATATGCATGCCAATAAAAACAACATTAAAAAAACCTTCAAAGGTTCTTTCTAGTACCTTTCTTTACCACATATGCCACAATGAGTCATACTGTGATTGCAAACACTTGTACAATAAAACACAGAAAAAGTGATGAGCCCCTTTGAAGGTTTCAACTTCTTTCTCTTATTGCTTTTCAATTTGAGGCAAAATTATCTGAGGACCGTTGCAACCTTCAGAGAATAAAACACGTGAATAACTTCAGATAATTATAAACAAACTGTCATGTATAGCCTTGAGGACTGATGAAATATTATGTAACTGACCATCTGATGCTGTGAAAGGGTACCGAGTTAAGGCTCAATCTGTTGTCTTTTGTAAGTGCTGTGTTGACAGATTGAGGTGCACCTTTAATCACACACTAATGTGAATACAAAGAAATTGACATATATCAAAAACAAGGTATCTACTTTCATGGAACTATAAAACATTAAAATGAAAAAGCAATTATGTCTGGAAAAATAAGAAGAGAATCATAAATATGTCAGAATATTACAAATGTGAAACAAACCATTTAGTGCTCATCATGGCAGGAAAGAGGCTCCAAATGTGTATCCGGCATAGTAGCAGTGCAGTCCTTAACAGTCCTCAGAAGGGCTACTTCAGCAGTTACAAAACTGACAGGTAAGGTGTTACAGCCATTATCGTCCTGCTCTGTGTTGTGTCTGTGTTGTAAATGTCTACCTCTCCACTAAGGGAGCACTTAAAACTGAGTGGGGACTCATACTAAAGAAGAACGTAGGTCTGAAGGTGCTGGTTGGGGAGGACAAAAAAAGAAGGAAGTGGGAAAGATAGAGAGAGAGAGAGAGAGAGGGAGACTTGTTTGAGTATTGTTGAAAATAGCCACATCTTATGCAGCACTATCATTGAAACATTATGCGTGTTTGTATGATGACTTTGCCCGTGTTGAAGAAGGTTTTCTGTAGGTACAACGTCAGAGAAGCTACCTTTGTATGTTATTTGGTTTTGTTTTGTGTGGCTAAGGTAATTCAATAGTGTTTGGGGGGCATGCAGTTGTGGGATTTTTGTTTTTGGAGTACCTTACCCATGGAACACTGATGTGTAGGCACCTAAATTAATTTTGTGTGTATATGTGGTATAAATCTTCTTATTTGTAAAAAAGGCTAGACTGGAATGTGACATAATGAAACATGAAAAACTAAAAAATAAATAAACATGCATATTTACATATAGACACGTGGACTATATAAATGTATTTCCAGGTGTAGAATGTGCACTTTTAAGAACTTAGAACTGATAGACTAGAACTGTGTGACTGACCAGTGTTTTACCTTTGACTGAATGCAATGCCAAAAATAGCCAAATCGTAAACCTATGACAGATGGTGTGTGACACAAAGCATAAATCTTCATGGATTATCACTGCTCAACACATGAAATACTGAAGGAAAGTAAACCTTCAAAGTAAATCCAGGCAGAACTTGTGCCATAGACAAAAGTCTTTTGTGTGCATGTATTTCTCACTAAATTACTACATCATTTTAAGTCAAAATGAAAGGCAGATCTTACACTTCAAAGACAA
This sequence comes from Chitala chitala, assembly GCA_025773905.1. Classification (NCBI taxonomy): domain Eukaryota; kingdom Metazoa; phylum Chordata; class Actinopteri; order Osteoglossiformes; family Notopteridae; genus Chitala; species Chitala chitala. Next base: position 16,845 of record JABJVR010027240.1, read on the forward strand.
CCCCACCCCACCCCAAAAAAAAAAAAAAACTTGTTAAATAAAGAAATATTACTCTCTGACCCTTTCTGACTTAAAAAAATTTATGCATCATGTAAAGTCTGGTTAAATTAAGCATAGCTTGTGCTATTATATTTCAAAGGAACATTTAATATTTTGGTAAAAGCCGCCATCGGACTATTAACTGGAAACATACATTGTGTTGTAAAAATTATGATTTTGCCTACATTCATTTGTCAAACTTAGTGTGGAAAACTATTAAATATTTCCATTTACCAGGATTTAACTTCCTATTTATATTTTAGCAACAAGTCAACCTGTCAGGTAGAACCTCTTTACAATTTTAGCAAAAATGATCAAAGTTAGCACAATGCTAGTTAAGATCATTGCTATAGGGGAAACTGTTAAATATTTCAAGTTAGTATGCAAAAAAACATTATACAACATTACCCAAAACTGACTGACAGATATATATGTAAACTTAAATTTTTTACTCTAGCTAGACATTCGCATGCAAAACAAGATCACTGTCATATTTGTACAATAAATCACATTCCGCAAATATTGCAATTAAATATGAAGTCATGCTCACGTCTGTCGTGCCTCCTTGTGTCCTCTAGGTGTCGCCCCTCATTATGTATCATGGTGGTCAGTTATTTGTGCTTTCTGTTTGTGTCTTGTTTTCCTGGTTAGTATTTAAGCTCTCCTTTTGTACTTGTCTGTTGCCGGTTATTGTAGACTGACTTTTAAGCACTCTATGTTAGTCCTTAGCCTAGTTCATGCCTTATGAACCTTTTTACCTTGTTTTGTTTTAAATAAACCTCCCTCTCTGCATTTGGACCTTGCCTCAGCCTGCAAATTCGTTACATAAAGAAATCTGCCAATATCTTATCAATGTACCTGTTTTGACTTAATCTTGAAAAATTCCATCTGGCATAGAAATAGGGCTAAGGAGAGGAATTCCTGGAATCGAATGAGCTTTGTCTTGTTATCTACCTCTAATCAAGTAACTGACTACACATTAATGACCTTGTAATATCTTAATGGTTCATATTAACTGACAGTGTCATGCAATATTAAAGTTGTGTGCTGTTAGAATAAAATTTGACTCTTGATCACATAATCTCGTGTTTGTCCATGCTTTTACTAAGCGTACAAAATTATTCTGAACTAAATAAAAGGATATGATACTTCACTACAAGCTACAGCAAGTATTACAAACGTAAAAACCAAAGTTTATTATAGGCTGATATTGGATATTGTATACTCATCTGTATGGAAACCAATAACGTTCCCTGCCAAAATAAGGGCATAATATAATAAAGTCAGAAAATATGATCGTAAGTGTCACTGTCCGGGCCCACACCTTTGCTTCCTAGATCCTCGTTTCCCCTGCTCAGTCCCTGTTCCCGAGTATTCCAGGTCAGGTTTTATCTCCTTCTCTACCATCTCACTGTTCCCACTCACCTACACCCATTTTGGCTCATCAAGCCACATACTTAAGTAGGTGCCTGGGCTTTCACTCCTTGCATGATAATAGGGTGCTCACTTGCCCTTGTCTTGCTTTTAACCTACTAAAGCCAGGTTCCTGTCAATAAAGAGATTTTTTGAAAGATACTCTTGTTTTTCATGTTTAAGTGTCTAGGGGTTGTTGCGGATTTCCCTGCCTGAATGCAGTGGGTGAGAAGATCATCTGTACGATCAGCTCTCCAATTAACCTTCCCTGTTGGTTTTCCTTCCTCGAGAAGACCCTGGTCATTGCTCCGGTTCACGGACAGTCCTTTGGTACTTGTCATCCAGCTGTCACACCACATCAAAGTTTGTCTGGTCTCCTTGTGAAAATCCTGATTTTGGTGTTGAATTAAAGCCCTTTTGAGAAAAGGCCCTCTTACCTGGTCTGTCATGTCTGTGTTTGGGTGTACTCCAAGAACCTGGCCTTTCAGCCCTGACAACAGGTCCCCAGCTGACCAGTACCATGCCAGAGTTTTCCTTAGTGAACAAGAGGGTGGCCTCCTTCTGTCAATGTATAGCAGGGAGTGGGGCCATGGGTGGCGGGCTAGAAAAAAACCCTGCTTGGGAACGCAATACTTCTACTGAAACTGGCAATGACTGATCAACTACAGTCTGTTACAATGTTACTATAAGGTAATTCAAAAGCACCACAGCAGCAAGATGCCAAGGACAGAACAGATTCACCCTGAGATGCTAAAGGATGCCCTGAAAGTTGTTTGGCTGGCGTGGCTCTACAGTGTTGTGTGGCTGTTGTAGATATTTCCCTGGACTGTTCCCATTTATGAGACAGGAGGTTGGAGAGTGCATTTTGCTGACTGGGGATCATCATTCTAAGCTTACTTGGTAAGCGTATGTTGGGCTACTGATTGACAAAATAGAATATTGTCAAACAGCAAAGTGTGATGTGGTCAGAATGAGGTATAAGCACCTTTAGATCTGAGGCTGTGGTTGTCTGCCAGAAAACGGAAAGATGAACATTCCGGCTGAGGGATGAGGTTTTGCCTCAAATGAAGAAGTTTAAGTATTTCAGAAGCAGAGGACTTAGTGAATTGGCGAGAATAGGATGTTATATGGGCATCATATCAGACTGCTGTGGTTTCAGGGGCCTGAGCAAAAGAGTGGAGCTCTCAATTTACCAGTTAGTTTACATTTCAAACCTCACATATGACTATGAACTCTGGGTAATATCTGAATTAATAAACTCTTAAACACAAGTGCTATGAATTAGTTTCCTTTACAGGGTGTCTAGACACAGCTGATAAACCATGGCTCCTTCACACTGAGAGGACTCTAATGAGGTGGACCAGACATCCGATTAGGAACCTTCCTGTAGAAGGTTTTTAGGAACATCTAACTATGAGGAGAACAGAGGTTGACCCAAAACCAGCTTGAGGGATTTTATTGTCTGTTTTGGCGTGGGAAGATGGTGGAAGTAGATGGGGAACGAGACACTGGGGGTGCTGTATTTTATATACCCAGAAATGGAAGGTGTGGATGGATGGATGGTGCATGCTTGTGTGTGTGTGTGTGTGTGTGTGTGTGTGTGTGTGTGTGTGTGTGTGTGTGTGTGTGGGTAGATGTAAATTAGTTTGTGTATCATTTTTTAGTATTGACAAATAAAAAAGTGAGGATCCTTTAAATTAAAGGAAATGATGTCTCATGTAAATATGTCACACTGCACTGCCATGGAAAAAATTGCAGCAGTATTACAAGTACAAGATAAAGCTGTCTGAAAACCGGTGAAAAATAACAACAGTATTGCACAACACTCAGCAGCAGAACATTACACTCCATCAGAGACCATTCATCTTTAGAATTGGGTATTAGGGTAAAATGAACCGAAAGCATAAAAAAATAAAACATTGCACAATGCCTTACACTAAAATGAAAAAATTCTTGCATTTGTCTTTCAAACGATTTTACATAGACGTTCTCTTCCAGTTCCCACAATTTGTCTGAACATTCGTATGGAAGCAGTCTGCCATAAGGTCATGGACTTTTTGACTAGAACAGCTATTTAAGTGTGCAGATGCATCAGTGTCATTCATGACAAATGTGTTATTGCCCAGCACTGAGACTAAATGACGGAAAGGCACATCTATAGAAGATGTGTTGTTCTGAAAGACAAAAGGAGTTTCCCTAATCTAAAATCTGTCCAAAACGTTATACATGTCATGTGATGTAGCTGAGCCCAATTCATCACACACATCGCAGCCACAACACAAATGGTCAGTGACTCACACAACTCTATCGCCAATGTCACACACATTCGTCACCTGACATATCTAATCTAATGTTCAATTTTTTGTTTCTCTAGTTTCGCTTGTTTGTCATCTCCTATTTTATGTGCATTTGTGTTCAGTTACTTACATATATATATATGGTTTTTTATTATCAGTTTAAAATGTACATTAAAGTGTGGTTTTTGAAGTGTTAATAGGTCCATTTTTCTCAACACCAGGGTAGGGAGGAGATGATTGCTTTATTAAAATGTATGTATTTATTTTTGGAAATCTATTAACACAAAACAATGACAAAGGTTGCCCAAAGGTTCTCAGAAATCCTCACAGACAGAACATTCAGCTTTTTAAAAATCATGCTCAAATCATAACTCATATCATAACTCAACACCAACAACTGATCGATGAGATAGCATATTATTATCAGTCCACTTCTTCAAGTGCCACCATAGTCTTCCATCAAAGTCCTGTTAGAACTTTAAAACTACTGTACTTTTCTGTGGAAAACTATTCCCATGCTGGAATACTTTATCCCTTCCACAATGCACTGGCCTTCACTGTGCTGAAAACCACTACTCTTCTTACTGGGTCTGACTGAGTAGCTTACCCTTCCCTTTGGGCGCTTCCATAAGGACTACAAAGTAGTGTGTACAAGGTCATTGTCATCTACCTCAGGCAAGAAGACCTGACCTCATTAATACACACTGAAACCGCACAGAAATTCTTACACTTTAAAGTGCTGCCCTGTGATGGTCCAGGCTACCCACCATCATGTCCAGGATGAGAAAATGGAAAAATAATTAGCTAATGAATGAATTAATTAAATTTACATTTTGAAATGTTTACTTTTAAATATGGACTTTCACTAAAAATATTGTACTTTCCATTGATGGTTGCCAATTGATGATGCAGCTGTTTATCCTAAAGCCTCTCATTACTCAAATTCTTAATGATATTTAATTATCTGTGGAATTTCTGAGGACTCATTAGCCATCACATAGTTTATTGCCTTAATTGACGTGATTTTAGAAGACTAGCACAGGGTGTAATGTTGAATTTCTGCCACTGTGTTATGAGATATGACTGTGCTTAGCCCATACATGTGAAAATCTTATAAAATCCTAAAGAATGCATTTAGTAAACACACTTCACAAAACAAAGTAAGAGTGTCTTTCCTTTACACGCTTAAAAACAGAAAGTACCAGGAAGAATAACTGTCTGCACCCAAAGGTAATTGGGTTCTATCTAGTTGTTCTTCCTTTTATATCTGCCATGAAGAAAAAAACTGCAAATATCACTAACCAGTGAAAAATGGCATAATCAAACACACTGTGGGTTTATGTTGCTGAATTCCAACATGGAAGAGGAGCTCCTTTTTGTAAGTAGTTGTGTAGTGAACCACCTTGTAAAGTGGGGATTTCAACAAAGTTGGTTATTTTTTAGTACCTCCGTTTGACTTTATGATATCTGAAAATTTTAATTTTTGGATAACTAAAGTATATATAGTACAGGAATACTGTATATTTTTAACATGTTAAATTGTAGTACGTTCTGAAGCAAAAGCTTCTAACTTTAACGCTAATTTACCAATAAATGAATTGTTACTGATATGCCATAAACAATTAACCATACAGAAAACCAGTTTATAACACATACCTGTAAATGGTTATACCAGCAAGTGTGTTGTGACTGATGGCAAGTAAATGTAGAGCAAACGACGGATAATAGGTTTTTATACATTTGAAAATTTAACATGACATCAGTCAAAGATATATATATATATAACTATATCACCTTAGCCCTTACTTAAACCATGATATGTGATACCAGTAACCCCCCCTAGTGTCCTGGCTGCTAAGCAACATAAATTGGACACAATAAAGTGCGTTTTTAAACCTCTTTTGTAAGATACCTACTAATAAAAAGTAATGATATGAGAAAACAGACTAGTAACGTTCCAACATTTTTACTGTTTTGTCAAGATAGCAGCTGTGTTTTGTGTTTAAGTGTGTGTGTGTGTGTGCGTGTGTGTGTGTGTGTGTGTGTGCGTGTGCGTGTGTGTGTGAAACAAAGAAAGAAGAAAGTTTCACATGGACCAGAGAAGTCAAAGGCCAGGACAAAATGTGGCAATGTTGAACTGTGTGTCATGTTTGGGGTAAATTATTTTACAAATTCTTTTCAGTGTTCCATTAACTCAGCATCAGGGGAACTATTGCCATGTCAACAAAATACCATTAAAAAAGCTGTCAGACTTTTACTTTTGAGATAAAAGTCATTTTAAAACCAGACTAGATGGGTAAAAAACATGGTTTTGGGAGTTACTGTAGCACTGTGTCCTATGGCACTTTTACTTTGATAAAGCCGTACCGTACTGTGCCGTGATAACACAGCTGCCGTCAGTGTGCTACAATTCGCTTTTACATTGCCCTGAAATGGATTGCAAAAGGCATCACTTAACTGACTTGTGCAATTACAAGTAATACTTAAACTGTAATGACAACAGACAGTGACACAGCTGCGCACACCACTTAGGAGGAGTAGATTGGAGTGTTATTTGCATTTCTGCATATCATTTATATATCAGTGTTTGTTTTTCTGTACAGGACACCCCTATGTCTGCTAATTTAACAGATGCATCCTGAAACACCTTTTCACTTCCGACTGATTATTATTGAATAATAATAACTGAATTATTATTATCTCGGTTATTTTCAGGTGGTTTATAGGTGGGACGTGTCCTAACCAGGGACCTAGGGCCTCAGCCTGTTACTTTTGTAAGGATATGAGCGGTACTCAGAAGTGAGATCTTTTGCACCTCTCGGTACACCTATATATGTGAATGTTAATGAAAACTGAAGCTGTGCTTAGCTGCCATCAATCCATGTATCTGTGATGCTGTAACTAAGAGCAGGTCAGAAAGCTGGATACCCACAGATTCATACAACAGTGCGCTCAGGGGTTTTTGTACAGAGCAAACAATTCACTTGAACAGCATGCCTTTGTGACAAAGTGAGGCGAAACCATGGAAACAGCCGGAAAGCATGCACACAAAGCTCAGTCTGAATCCAGATCAGTCATACTGGACATATGACACACACATTTTCACTGTCATTCCCACTCAGCTAGTTCAATCCCAGCAAACACAAAATGTTCAAACAATGTTAAACGGTCCTAACGTTCCCTAAATGTCTAGCTAACGTTATTTGAACGTTTTGTGTTTGCTGGGATAAGGATGGTAAAATATCCAATATGAACAACGTTCAATGTATTCTTAAAAAGTCACTGAGAGTGATGGCTCTGTTTATATTGCAACCACTCTCTGCTGCAAGGTTTCATACATTGAACATGACAGGGCAATGAAATAATATGGCTTTTAAGCATCCATAGTTAGCAATACAATGATCATGATCAATGTGGCAATTAGCACAGTATTTGTCCATAAAACCGGAAACATTTACTCATTCGGCAGATGCTTTTATGCGCCTTACATTTTACATACGTATTACAATGAGCTAGATCTGGGTGTCTTGCTGAAGGGCACACATGGAAAAACATGTTTTTAACACTAGTCATCAGAGGTCAGCTATTAGCTGTTAAAATGCCATTATATGAATGCTGTAGTCACAGCAAGTGTGTAGGCAGGCAACAACATGGTATTTTTCAGTGTCTAGCAATTGTAAACACATCAATATAAAAAAAGAGCAAATAAGTAATAAACCAAAGAAACAAGTAAATGGCATTACCTTGGAAATAGCACTATTTCCTTTCCACTCGTAGCATCTGACCTCCCTGATTCGCCCAACTTCTTTATATGGTTCATTGACTGAAGCTTATTTCACAAATAGAAATGCCTGTAAGGCATGTTGTCCCTCTGCATTTAAGGTATAAGACGTTAAGTGTTGCAGCAAGAACAGCCCACTCTGGTCTAAACAACTGAATCTAATGCAACAAATTGAAAGGTAATAATAATAATAATAATAATAATATTAAAATTGGATCAACAAAGCGTAAACAGAATCTGACATATGATCAAAAGAACTATGTGGTAATAATGCATGATTTATTAAAGCAAAATCAGAGAACAAGAAACATATATAACACTAATGAGAAAAATGAGAAAAGTGGGAAAAAACAAGCTACATTTCTGTTCAGCATTCTTAACACATGATAAAGTACTACAGCAGATCCCCTTCCTTGCACCAGTATTCTCTACCATGTAATTTTTCATTCCCTGTAATTTATTGCCATGTAACCATACACGTTTTGTTTTTCGCTACTGAGCTGGCATATTTGAAATACATTCAACCCTGCCTTACGAAACAAAATACAATGTGACTATTCTAGAACAAACATGAGAGACCTTCCTGGGAGTGCCTGCCCTTCCTGAGACTGAAATATTGACACAATCAAAGCGATCTCCAGGACAGCACACAAGAAAAACTACTGCAGGCACAGGAAAATACGCCCACATGGATCAAAGAAACTTCACAGATTCATCTAGCTGAGAGTAGACGTTTTGCACAGATATTTCTGACACAATGGCATAAACTAAACCTGTCGATGTCAGGATAATTCAGAGTCCTCAAGACAGTCCTTGAATCTTGGTACTGGGACAAGCAGCCATTTATTTACACCATCGTCTGTCAGGCCACAGAGCACTGTAAGACCAAAAAACGAATTTTCCACAATGCAGCTGAGAGCTGTTTTCAATAACATGACAGATCGAACATGGACACAGATATGTCATTGGCCTCGTGACAGTTGGGCATCTGAATCCACACTTGGCTGCATGTATTTTAGATCATACATTATTGCATTCTTTGAGATTACATTGAACTTCACTTTACCTGGTGAGCTGTGTATCTACCCTTTGTTGGACTGGTGACCTCTCAAGGACCTTCTGTACCTCATCTTCTATACCTTTGATGATAAATGTATAGACTACACGCACATCAGTCATGTTCAAACTATATGCGGGTCCAATGAATGAGCCGAAATGTGTGTCAGAACATGCATTAATAAAAGGGAAAAAAAAAACTGGAGCAGTGTTGAACCATGTTTTGTTCTCGTTCTGATATCATGGATCAAAAGACAGAGCCATCTGTCCAGACTGCATCCTGTCATACGGTGCTCTGAATAATTAATCAGGATAACTCAACAAAGAAAAAAACTGAGCCTGCAGCTTAACCATCTAATTTCCCACCTGAAAGATGGGTGCACTAAAGGGCAATTGTGCCCAGGAAAACCCAGGTTAACATTTGATGCTCACAAACTGCCCAGCCTGTGAAGCCTCCATGCAAAATCTCGTGTCATCTACATACATACACACATGCATGTATACATACCTACGTACATACAGTGGGGTCCAAATGTCTGAGAAATTGATGAAAATTATCAGTTTAGTTTTGCAGAGGTGTGTGTGTGTGTGTGTGTGTGTGTGTGTGTGTGTGTGTGTGAATTTGCTGCTATGTTTGACAGCAGAGGTCAGATGGACAAGATAACCTTTTTAAATAATATTAGAATAATCTTTTTTCTTATTGGGTGTGTTCCCCAATGCTATGGTATAGGCATATTTGAATGTTTCAAATAAGACATACAAGTAAGACATTCCTTTGTCTCACACACACACACAAACGCACGCACACACATACAAGAAGCCTTCTGCCTCTGACCAAACCATGATATGAATGTACTCATCCACCTGTCAGTGTCCATCAGAGCTTCTTGAATTAATCCTCCAGCAATAACACAAAAGGAATGTCCTTTAAAGATTAAGATTAAATTACTTCCTGAGCAAAAAACCTGTTTGCCTGAATATACTCTTGCATGCTCACACCTGCAAGACCATAGTTTAAAATTTGTAAAGTAACTGTAGTCTTTCAAATGTAAGTGCATTATTAATGTAAACAAGGTAAACACAAAATACGTTTCTCACTTTATTACAGCCAGCCTGCTATTTTTAAAGTTCTCTCTCCTCAAATTTCAAAATGGAATGGAGAAATCCCAAACTGCAGGAGCTATCAAATACCTTCTTAGGGTTCTCTGTAAGCATGACAAACAAAATGCTATTTTAAAACCTTCTGATGTCAGAAATTATACAGCCATGCTGAAAAAACAGTGACAAAGCATATTGTGCTTTTAAAAGCCATCAAAAACTGAATTTAAATAGCTGTAATTCCAGCCTAATGTCAAATTTTCCATGATTGAATATGTACATATTGTGACTTGAGTTTCCCACTAGTAGTTTTTACATAGATTATACAACTTCTCTTTAATATTTAATACATTTAAAAAAATAACTGCTGCAAGCTTAAACTAACATAGCTGAAATTCAGATGTCTTAAGAAGCCCCAGTTTATGTCATGCTCAGTTAGATTTCACACGGACGCCAGAGTAAAATATCAATAAAAAGCTAAACCATTATTGCCAGGCATCTGTCAAAGCAACTGAACAACAGATCAGAAAGGATGCGTGAACATACTGTAGCTTCTGAGATAAGCGTGCAGTTTAATTCTGAGTGGAATACATCTCTATAATATCACAATAAACATAAATTCCTACACTGCTACACCAGTATATACCATCAAACCTACATTCTGTTTTGTCCTATCAGAGATCTCTCCTGTTTTTATTTTGGAAACACATGTAGAATGTACTAAAACTGCATGTTCAAAGTTCGCTGCGAATAAAGGAAAATCTTCATTTCAGGTACAGTATCACTTATTTACTATCTTCTTATATTGAGCAGTGATGTAAAGGCCTGGATTCTACCCCAGACAGCACAGGGTACACTGGAGATGGGGCATCAAGACCAATTAGTCCACCTACCCCATCGCGTACATCATGTATACAAACAAACACACATACACACGGCAATTTAGACCTTCAAATTAAATTATACCGAAACAAGCGCACTAGGATGAGACCTGCATGCATAAAATTGACAATCTCCTAATTTAAAAGAAATGAAGTTGTTAACACGTATTCGCCATCTGTTCACAAAAATGAATGAATTAGAAAAGGAAAGAGAAAGATACTCAAACAAAAATGTTAGGACATTTCTGATTATAATTTTTTGAAGACCGTGGAGTGAAGACAAATAAACTCCACAATCAGATGCTCAAGTCTTTAATTTGATTCTTTTACTGGCATGTTTGTATGGTAATCTCAAAGCATAATCTCAATGCTTTTCCCACCTACGACTTGATAAAATACACAACAGACCACACTAACAACTGGTGATGTTTGCATTTATTTAAAAATATGCCACTGGACATTTTAGGCCCCTTGCAGTTATATAAGCAGGCCCTGTGCACTCCTATAAACACTATTTTCATCTCATAGGTAGTTCAAGTTGTCATATTATATTTATATCAGAACACTGGGAATACTAAAGCAACATGTAAATGAAAAGAAAACTAGGGCTTGCCACAAACACTGTAATTACTCAGTGTTTAGCCAAGGAAATGTTAATGTAATAGTGACATTTTGGCAACAGGGCTGTGTATCTAAACTGGAAGACTACATGAAAGGGTGAATAAAACTCTACTGGAAGGCTGGAACCAGCCCAAACTCTGGGCCATTAACTAAGTAGCCCTGTTTGAGCTGCTTGTTTGTGTGTGTCATATGTCCAGTGTTAGGAAAAAATGTTTCTGCAAGCACTTACACACTGACAAAGCGATAGATACGGCAATGCAAAAATTTCATAAAATGATACAAAGTGCACCCTTATTAACACAGGCCAATATTTTCCACGGGACAGCGTGGAATTTAACCGTCTGAATGTTCAGCTAATGACTTTTATTCTGAAGCTTAATGAAGTGTGCAAGCTGCGCATTTCACAGATGGACCGTTGGTGAGTCTCTCATAGGATGCAAATGATATCCAGCTACAGCCCCTTAAGATCTCAGTACTGGGGCTTAAGTAGTCTTTCATGAACACCGACAAGACAAGTGGGAGAACAAGCACAAAGTGCTTTGAAGGAAATACGGTTTACTTATAACTCTGAAAGGAGTTAATGTGCCACAACTTATGAAGTGAGTCGATGTCACGGCAAAAACACACAGCAGAGGCAGCCCTTGGCACAGCCCTGTAAGCCATAAGGAAACAAAGACTGGATCCACAACTAAATTACAATCATGAAATCACATTAACAAACATGCAGCAGGCTGCAAAACATCATGGATGGATGGACAGATAGATACGCTGCATATATTTTTAAATTTGTTATTGTTAGTTATATATTAGTCCTGCAGGCCTCAAGCTGGGGTATTAACATTACTAAACCCTTTTAGCATTATTGCTGAGAGATTAATTAATTAATAATTAATTAATTAATTTCACGCAATCATAATCATGTAAGAAGAGGTATTCAAAGGTATAAAACTGACTGTCTGACCAACATTTTTTTACCTGTTCAAAAACCCGAAAACTCTCTTAAATCGACGGTGTAACCCATCTGAAGTAAACATACAGTAACAGCATCTGTCTTTATGTGAATTTTTCAGTCTGACTTGTTGCTAAAACAGTTGTGCTATTGGAAGTCAAATTTCAGTATCTAACCTGAAAGTCCAATTTACTTAAATATAATTTATTTGAATAAAATTTCATAATTGTCATAGTTAAGTGATTGTCAGCGTGTAACAGAACGTGCCGAACTGTGTGTAATGTTTCACATACTAACTGTATGATCTCACACACCACTAATGTGTCTGACGTGTTATAGTTCATGCAAAATGAAAGGTTGGTCATTATATAGGTTTTATTGTTTTTAGAGGGGCCTCTACAAAGCGTCCTGACTGCCCTAGGAGCACAGTTTGTTTTTATATTTGGAAGAGTATCTAAGATGAGCTGGAAACACATTATTCCCATGTGAAATAATGGAATTTTTTTTTTAGTTTACACAGGACACATTAATAATGGAAATCAGGGATTCCTGTGTGTGTAATTGCACTTGTTCATGCATGTGCGTGAGTGCATTTGTCCATGCATGTGTGTATGTGTGTAAGCACACTTATGTTTGTGTGTGCATGACTGAACATGTTTGTGTGTGTGTCTGTGTGTGAGCACGTATGACAGAACTGCAGTTGAGTCATCTTTTGAAGGGATGACTTCTACATCACAGAAGTGTACACAGAGTATATAGGAGATGCTGCAGTGTTCAGGCATCAGAATCATCCTCTTGTCCTGAATGGAGGGGAATCCAAAAGAATGCAAAGCGTGATGTTTGGCCCCAGGAGTTACAGGAAGGTTGTTCAATCAAATATTTAACCACCTTGGGGACACAAAGCCAGATATGTGTATGGTTTACAGTCTTGTCTTAGCCTTTTCCAAAACATACAAAAGGCAATGACTCTATTTACCCAGAGCTAAAGAATAAGATGTGTTGGCTGGTAAGATTTCCCAGGTCTGCTGTATGGTCGATAAGAATGAACCAACATCTACACTATTTCAAAACAAAAAAAAAAAATACAAAAGGCAGGCATTCAGGAACTTTAGTTCCAAATTCAAACCAATACACTAAATGCTACAAGTAAAACAGACTCATCCACCTGAGCCTTATCAAGCATCCTGGCCAGATACAATTAGTCTTCAAACAGCTGGATCTTATCAGCCAACAGAACAAATAACACTGTGATACGGTTTCCATAAAATCGGACACAATTCACCTTGAGAAGTACTTCTGTAAAAAAGCTAGATCAGGCATATAGCATGTAGTGATATAGTGCCTAGCACACAAAACCAACAGCACAGTGTAAACATCTTAACTAGGTTATGAAGTCATCAATTCCATAAGACATTATTTTGGTAACAAAAAAAAACCCTGACATATAATCAAAAACTTGATTAAATAAATAAACATTTTCTATTACTATACTGTGCACTGTAAGTCCAGGATAACATCAGTATTTTAGTGGGAAATGACCCCAGAACTACAGAACATTCAAAACGATTTCTGTTCTGCAATATTTTATTTATATACCAGACTCACTTTTCTTTCAAAGGTCAAACAATATCTCCAAGACCAATATCCGGTGTGGCTTTGGAGAGATAATGGTCCTTATCTTTTAATATTGAAATGGGCCAGGGTAAAAAATAAAAAATATAAATAAATCAATGAATAAATAAAAACACAATTGTTTTTTTTTACCTTATGAAGAAAACGCAAGATATCTTATGAGTTAATAAAATTCTAAAAAGTTTTCCTCTGTAGGAAAAAAATACATGGACAGGTGTAATCTTTGCAGGAGGTTTGTGTAGATAAAATTCATTACATGTCGTAACATTTATATTGCGATTTATTCCTTTGTCTTTTATTGTATGATTTTTTTTAAAAGCTCATACTCCTGAAACAGCTATTTCGATCCACATTCTTGAATTCAGCTCCAGCCACACATTACCTAGAATGAGCATCTGACCTATTTGGTTGACAGCTCCCACGGATTTGAGGAAATGTCAATGGAAAAAAAGCTGGCTGGGTAGAACCATGAATTAAAAATCAGTGCCCTCAATCTCCATCACAGTGTGTACACTCAAAGGGCACCTGATTCACCTACAAAAATTTAACTCGGTAGAACTGCTTGCATTAATGCCTTCATCACAAGCCTGCTTCGTAAAAACTACCCAATTACAGGTTTTATGTCATGAGCTTCCAATTAATTTTCAGATACAAAAACATGAAGAAAGATGATTGTTTACCAACACGATGTACATCAGGTAAACAGGTGTATTTACAAAAACAGACTGAGATACAGATGTTGTAAAGCTGTCATCAAAGGCCTTCAGTGCAAAAGTGAGTCATTAGAAAATGAAGATCTTAACAAAATCAGGCTGAGATCATTGTAAAACTACAAGACCAACGCGTACACTACAAAAGAGCCTAAATATTTAAAGACCCTTTTAATTCTGTCTGCTTATCAGAGTGAAGTATATCCAATACAGCTGGTATACACATGGCAGACAAATTTAGCATAGATCTATACTTCAAATTACCATACTGAACTACTGGGACCTGTCACTCTTCAGAATACCACATTTGTGGATTTGGGACAGAAATCATTATTCGTTTTCCAATAAAGTCAACATTTGCCCTGTTGGTTGGCTTGTAACTTGCAGAGTCAGGATTATAGTTAACATTTATTTAATTAAAAAAGTTTTAATTCTTAGTTAAACTTTTAACTCCGCTCAATTTGAATGACTATACAACTGTTAAATAATTTCTCCATTTAAATACATAAAAGTACAAAACAGAAAAAACATATATACATGTATATTTTTCACTTCTTGTAATTTAACTACTTAAGATACTAATTAAAGAAAGGGCATTTACAAGATCATAACGTCATTGTACAATACTGGTTACTACACTTTAACAGTCATTAATGCATACAGAACTAGTTGTGATTTCTAAACTGCTGGGATTTAAATGAGTTCATACAGCTGAATTTTCACCTTGACTCTTTCCTCATTCTCTTGGGTTGATGTCAAACTCTGCTTTTTGTCCTTGTGATTCAGGCATGAGTAAGATATACTTTTTTTTGGTTGCCTTGGTGAAGATCTAAGTAAAACAACCAAAAACGTGCCAAGCAGTTCACTTGGCAACAGATTTTAATAATACCTTTGACCACTTATTCAGAGACTTGGCTCGGTCTCCTTTCACTCTTTACCCCACTTCAGCTATAAAGTACCAGCATGTACAGCATTCAAGACACTCTAACCCTTTCCTTTATCCGTAAATACAGACCAGGCAGGACCGGATCTCTCAGAAATGTATTACTTGACTACTTGTCCCACATGAGGTTTCAGGTCAAGGTCGCTACTTCCTGAATGATGTTAAAAAGTGCAAAATTTGTTTTTAAAAGGAAACTCGTTTGGTGAAAATAAAAGTGAAAGGTTGATTAACACTTAATCTGTCATCAGAATTCTGACCATTATTTAATCAGCATGTATGACGTCACAAAAAAAAATTGTGCCCTTTATTTACAAAAGAGAAAAAAATGTTGCTATCCTGATTTTAAAGGTCTATTTTCCATCTACATTACTTGCTCTGAAGAGGCTTAGTATCTTAAGACATCAGCACATGCATTAAGAAGTCAAGGAAAACAGCACATGCTTAACTGATAGTTTTAACTCGTTTCTAGTCTGGAAGAAGTGAATAAATCCTAATTTTGCGTGACCATGTTTCACTTTAAAACAGCATCCATAACTGTTTTGGTGCATAGGACAGATTCCTATAACGCAGCGTTCAGTGGAGTTAAACAAAATGGAAAAAGCTGCATTTACAGTCAAACTGTCACTGAAAAAACACCAATATCACAAACACACAGTGCAAGAAGAACATGATGCAGAAGTGTTTGGTGCCTTTTAAAACTCATTTAGCTATGGGTTTCCTTAAATCTTCATAGAGATTAAACAAATACAAACAAATAGTATTGACATGAAAGTAAACCAAACAACCAGATATGGGAAAGCAAAACATCTTCACATTTCAAAACAACAAATACAAATGGACTACGAAGTACAAGTGACTACCAGCTCTGTGTCCTCATGGTTTTTAGCTGAAAAGAGTGACTATTTCATGGAAAAATACTGAAGAACATTACACTAACAATGGTCAATGGCATCTATATGTCGTCTACACGTTCATCACAATGCAGTGTACAACAAGTGTACAATATTCATTCAAGCCCCAAGCATCCACACCAACTGTATGTCACAAAGCAACATCCAATAATACATAATTAGTTCAGGCATGCATCCAAAGCAAAGTAAAAAGGAAACTATAAGTGAAAGACATTTGACAAATGATATCTTATTAATAATTATTTAAACACAGCTGGGAAGGCAGTGGAGCAGGCCAGTTTGACAATGCAGAGAACGGAGGATGTTGTTGCATTGGCTACATCATTGGTAACAATGGCGGATGGCTGCATTTAACGCACACACACAGCCAACACGCAGTCCATCTGGACAGACAGCAGGAGACCGGAAGACATGCAAATGAGGACCGAAAAAACACCGCCAAGCCCCCGTCACGAAGAAAAGGTAAAAGCAGCGGTAAAGAAAACATTACAAGGTGAATTTATGATTGTTAAAGAAACACTCAACCATCACTGCCGGGATGACTTTTTCAAAAAGGGTCAATGGATCTTTTCAGTCATTATGTTCAGTGCAGACTAAATGCTGCAATCCTAGGCACAATCACATGAAAATTTGATAAAGTCAATCAAATCAACACAAATCAATGTTATTCTGTGTTTTTCTTTTTGATCCCTTTATACATTCACTAGACATACAACTTAATCATTACATAAAATGTTACTGAAAAAACACCATCTAAAATTTGTTGTGTAGTTTTCAAAATTTTCATAAAAAACAACATTAGCAGAAATGCAGTTGAAAAGTTTAAAATCATAACATTAATTTTGTGTGTATGTGTTTGTGTGTATATGCACAAGGAAGGGCTCAGTGTATATAAATATAATCATCTGCAGCAGAAACAAGACTTTGTGTTTTAATTCAACACTTCTCAACACTTCTACAGAGGAAGTGTATTTAGAGCAGCTGCAACCTTACAAACGTAAAAGTAGATAGAAGTCCCACGCCATGTGTTAGGTAGTGCTGCTACAGTGTAGCCCCTTTCTGCAGGTGACAATGTTCAGTAATACCAAGTCGTTCTGTATCTCAACGACATGACAACGAAACTCCCGTGTCGTTGTCCTGAGAAGCTGTTCACTCTTGTCATCCGACCCATAGAAATTTTGGTGCGGGAAAGACAACTAACACAGTACCGAGAAAACCACAGCACGTGAAAGGACAAAAAAGCAAGCGGTAATTTAGCAGAATTTGCACGTTGCCTGTGAAAACAGATGACGCACAAACACGCTGACCGTGGGGTATTGTCAATAAAACAGGAGCGCAAGAAAAGCAGCTATTCTAATGATAAGGAAATTTTCCTTTTTTCTGTTTGAAAGAGAACAGTTTCTGTGGCTATCTGAAAACGTCCTTAAACCTGCTGGCAACCAGTTCGCTGAAATGATCACCGTTTCCGTTCAGAAAGATAATTCCGCACCTTACTCATTAGAGAATACTGGACTGAGGGACTGCATTATAAGTGAATAATAGGTAGATCGATGTTAAAATTCGTGTTTAAAATCGGTATATTGAAAATCAGCAAAAAGATCAAATTATTATAATAGCCTTCAGTAAGCATTGACTTAGTAAAACGCGCGTAATTTGCGCAAACGCCTATGCACTGACTACGTATGTATGCATCTTACCTGTATATAACTCATAGCTGAGAAATACTGGTACTTTCGTTTTTTTGCAACCAGCCTAAGACTTGTAGCACTTGTAGGAAAACAATAACGGAATAAGGACAGCAGAGCGGGACAGGCAAACTTGCCCTCACAGTACCGTCAATGCTTACAAATTAACCAACACTTTACAGAAAAAAATACTTTTTTTCTGTTGCTTGTCTTGTCAGCCACTACAAAGTTTAAACAGGTTTGTAAAACCTAAACGTGATAAAACTTTATGTCTGCATTTCTCAAAATTACTGTAAACTACCCGCGAGGACACATTAGAAAATACCAACCATACAGAAATAACACTTGTTTACAAACATTTGTTTCACACATATCAAACAACTCATAAGGCACATCGGGCATATGAAAATGTCCCGACTGGACAAAAGCTGCTCTTTTAAATTACTGCATACGTTTTATTATATAAAACACATCTTAACGCGCTGTTATTGTTTTAATACAGTTGCAATAATTTTCCAAATGAAATATGAAGAAGAGCAGACTCCACTCACCGCTTCGTGCCCGCCTGCCTGTGCGCAGCGCACTTTGGCTCTGTTGTCCCCGCTCCCGTCACATTCTCCCTCATCGCGCCTCCGCCGCTGGAACGAGAAAGTTTCATGACGTCACCGGCCACCGCGAGACGCCGTTATCCAGCTGGATGCGCTGTACTCGCAGGCAGGCTGCCCATTTAAAGGTACAACATGGTACAAATCTTATTATCGCGCGTCTCTAACATTTCGAGTTCGGGGGAGAAAGGGGGGCAGGTGTCCGGTTGCAGTTCTATTCTGATTAATGTACACCTACTCAAAAATGAGTTTCATTATTGTACAACATACTAAACATTTTCCTAAGGTTCTGTTCAAATGGGTTTATTTATTAGAAGGTAAAACATTAAGAACGAGACAGTAAACTGTTATAGATGTGGCGGTAGTAGGGTGGGCAGGGAAGATTAGTGACTAAAGTGAAAAATGTCAAAACAAATTTCTTGTTCAAGTTAGTCGGTGACATTGCAAAACATCACAGCAAAAATATTCCTAATAATATTGAAGACACTGTGGTGGGTTGGCGCCCCGCCCTGGGTGTCCCCTGCCCTGCGCCCTATGTGCTCTGGGATGGGCTCCAGGT
>JABJVR010027271.1:0-23395 GCA_025773905.1 Chitala chitala
GCGCCCTATGTGCTCTGGGATGGGCTCCAGGCTTCCCTGTGACCCTCACCAGGAATAAGCGGTTAAGATGATGGATGAAATTAGGTCAGAAAAGCAGTTTCAGAGGAGACTAATTTTATCTCACATTGATTTCCTTACAGATAGGGAAATGAATGTAATTTGGTAACTTGTGTCATGCTTGCTCCTATCCAGACCACACCCCCTCATTCAGCACCATGGCTAACATGGTGTACATCCCTACCACTCAAATGTTGAACATGCCCGTTTTCCTCTGACATCCTGTATATGTATTTGCAGCACCACAGTGCAGTGTGAGGTTGGTCCACTACACATGCCTCGTCAGCAGCAGCTACAGCTAACAAGAGTGTTGTCCTTAAGACCAGCTCTGTTCTGTATTTCTCCAATAACCAGGGGCACACCTGGCTAATGGTAGACATGGTTACAGCAAACAGACGTGAATGGCCTGTCATTGTAATTAATAACACTATTTAAAGAGCAGGTAATTACCACTTGGAGAGAAGTTAGAAATGTTTGGAGACAATGAAATGACACAATCGCCCACTTTAAGCACACGTATAAAATACAGCACTGGAATATACCTGGGTTACATGTTTTTGCGTAATTTTAACATGAAAGCCCATCACTCATATTCTCTCTTATGGATGTTACAGCAGAATGCACCATTTAACATTTGGGCACACAAGAACCGGAATGCACAAGTGCCAATGTTACAGCTAGGTGGCAGTACTCTCAGTGTGAGGAAGCACATCATCATGAGCAACTGCATACTGTATCTACTGCCTTTCTGGTTAGGTGAGAAGAGTGGGGACTGGGGAGTCTATGAATGACCTCAGAAAAGAGTACTGGGTACATGTATGAGATATTGCCTCCTCACATAAGTTTAGCTATGTGTTTTAAACAACAAGTCCTGCTTTCCTTTGGTGAGACCACTACTGTACAGACTGCCATCATCTTAAGTCCTTTAACAACCAATTCTCACCTTTGAAACAAAATATTTTTTAGGTCCAAAATTTGGTGGCACAGTGGCGTGGTGGTTAGCACCATTGCTGTTTACCTCTGGGCCCAAGGTTTGATTCCCACCTCTGGTCTGTATGTGTGGAGTTTGCATGTTCTCCCCTGTGCTTGGTGGGTTTTCTTTGGTTTCTCAAGTTTCCTCCCACAGTCAAAACACACGTGGGTTAGGCTGAGTGGTGTTTCCAAATTACCCATTGTGCGTGTGTGCACCCTGTGGTGGGTTGGTGCCCTGCCCAGGGTGTCTCCTGCCCTGTGCTTCCTAGGTTGGGCTCCAGGCTTCTTGCCACCCTGAAACAACACCAGTGTCCACCCTCAATCACACCACAGTGATGTGATTGGCTACTTCTGTAGTGTAAGTGTTTGAGGGAAGATGATGGAATTAAAAAAAAAATTATTTATAATAATAATAATAATAGTAATGTAAACTCCATCTCAAAAAGCTAATATCAGTGTGCGAAATTACAGACGTCCGATCGTCACGGACAATCAAATTTAAACCTCGGACTAGTACTTATATCTTCTCACCGGTCCGATCGGACTAGCATTTACAAGAACGAATTTTACGGATTACATACGTACAGAGTTTGTCAGTTGAAACGATGCGATACGGTGGCCGTGATTTTGTTTCCTCCCGCTCCGTACTTTGTCGAATCTCAAGCTTTATACATTTTTAGTTTTATCATGTTAAATTTACTGTAATAAATGTTCCATATTTCTTAATCATTTTAAGCATTTTTTGCTGTTATCTCATCCTGTAAGTCTCAGTCTAATGACAAAGTTTAATGTTCAGAAATATTTGGGCAAGTATACGATTATTCGGACTAGTAAAATCTTTGAGCCACTAGTCCTTAGGACTAGTGCTTTGACAAATTAATCATGTACAGCTGTGTTGCTGTTTTTGTGAGGGTAGAGAGGTCAGTGATTGTGCTGTTCAGTTGATTTAGCTCCCAGTGCTTTTACATTGTTTTCCTGTATTAAAACTCACATTCGAGTTATTATTTCACAAGTAACACTACAAGTGGCACAATGAAGAGGTGCAGACATTTTTATCTGAGAAAATCACCATAGACCCTCAAAGACGATAGATTTTTTGGGACGTATGCAAATTTAGCAGACTTATGCCTAAACCATTCAGATCTGCTTCATTACATGCAAGTAACACTGCAAACTCCATTTTCACAAACTATCATATGCTATGATGTCACCGTTTTAGGGGTGTTTTAAATTAAATGTCTCAAGTTAAACAATACCTTTTTCTGAGCAGTGCTTGCTAAGTGTGGACATGTCTGAGGCAGGACCGCTGTTTCCCCACCGCCCGACTCAGTTTTGCAATTTGTTTAGATGTGAATGCTGCATATATGAATCCATGTTTACATTTTGGACTTTAAATTCAGTCTGTTACACACTATAAGTTATTGTATAGCTTCATATTCCGAGCTGATGGTCTGGTTTTGTAATATCTGTATATTTACAAGTAAATACCTGAAAGTGTCCGTAAGCTTCTAGGTGAAGATCTGCAGCACCTGCTGTGATATAGGTCTGTCATCCATCATCCACCAGCTCTCCCAGTGTGTGCTAATGGACAGGTCACACAGTAGACAGGTACGGGGTCATCCCTTTGACAACTGAGACAGAAAGTGAGGCATAGCCAGCTGTCGTCTTGGTGCTGGGTCATAAAACTGTTTCAGTTTTTGAAAGGATCAAGTGAGCAACACTAGCTGTAATTTAGAGAGTGTGTTTGCCAAAGGAGCATTTCATCACTGTAAAATCTGAAGACAGTCTAGTATTGTCTTCACCGTCTATCTCTAATGTTTATGTGTTTGTGTCTTATGGTTTGATCTCTAAAATAAAACAGTATAAATAGTCACCTGTCCACTCAGTTGTTAAACTTATGCAAACGGAGGATAAACATGGATTCTGTCATCATCTTTGACTTTCCAGCAAGTTGTTTTACAGAACCCACCATATCCTGCTCATAGCAAGAAGGTTCTAACCCTAATCAGCTAATAGGTCAATGTCAGTTTGTTTATAAAGCACGTGTAAACACAGCTCCATTGTCCAAAGTGCTTTACAGATAACAGAAATTACAGAAACATTATAAAAACCAAGACAACAAAGTCAGATAAAGAAAATTAAAATAACATTAAAATTAGAAAGAAAAGGCAAACCAAAAAATCAAATAGTAACACAGACAGGTCTACAGTACAAAGGCTCAACTTGCTATGACCATAAAGGCAGCACAATCTCAGTATTCTAAAGATGGTGTCTGCCACCTCCTGGCCCAGCAAGACAATGCTAATCCTAAATAGCTGACAGGATAGTTTCTGCCATTTGCGCTGCACTCTGAATTTAGCAAAAGTTGCTGGTTTAAAGCTGTTGAAGAGGAAAAAGATTCTCATTTTTCATTGTGGTAACACTGTCAGCTCAGAGGAAGCATCACACTGCTCTAGAGTCTAACTGGCTGACATCTTTGAATAACAAAAGAACAGCACAGAAATAAAGGAATCCTACATCTCCCTGTAAAGAATACAAAAAAAAACACCAGAGAAGATAAATGAATTTAATTTTGGTTTCACTTTTTTGGAAATATCCTACATTTTCAAACAAAACTGTAAAAAAAAAAATCTGGTACTCATTTTTTTGTATAAAGTAATGACTGATAAGATAAACAGTGAACAAATCAGTAATGGATAGAAAACTAACATTTTTCCTTGCTTCTTATGGTTCGTGCTTTGAGTCACTGGTTCTTAGAAATGAAAATCTGTAATTCTGGTTCAGTTTTTCTCAGTGGCATTTGTGTTACTGAGACAGTTAGCACCTAAACACTGCATAAATAATAAATCTGTGTTGGTTGTTCTGCATCATATGGTGGATTTTTGACAGAATATTTTCAGCGCATCGCAACAGGAAGTGAGTGTGACATGTGGCAGCAGGTTCCTGCACTTCCTGATGAGCTGCTCTTCATCAGCAAGGCTGTGCGTGCTCAGTCTCGATCACTGATCTAGCCACTTCCCATTACAATGTTGAACAGATTCACTAACATGTTATAAGAGATTATTTATTCAGTCTCAAAAGCTCAGGAAAATTACAATTCTGCTGGGACAATACTGAAAATATTGCTGATTATGTTTTCAGCACAATTACCTTTTCATCAGAATGCAAAAAAAGTGCTTATATGGTTCAGCGACAGAATTTCATGTCCCACTTTACTGACTGAGTGCTGATGTGACAACTGTCTGCTTGACCATGTAGATGCATATCGTCCTTGGAGGATTGTATGTGACTGACTTTAAATCCGTGAGCATCTCCTTCTAAGTCAACCACAGCACGAGTTGCTCTGCTGGAAGAAACAGGTGGATTTTTTTGTTGGACTGCAGAGACACTGTACTGTTCGATGAAATTTTAGGCATAATTTAAACATGGTTCAAGCAGTAGAGAGAAGGTGGGTTTTATCTTACATCAGGACAATATTCAATCAGGACAAGTGGGTAGAGTCCAATAATAGAGCCTGGTGATTGGCTGAGTAGTGTCCCATGTCCAAGTCTGGATTGGAAATATAAAATCCGGCCACCACGTGATGAAATATGATGTCTATCAAGGTCCATGTTGACTTGTCTTTGTGTGGTGTTCACACAAAGAAACCAAAGAAGGAAGGAAAGCAAGAACTGGCATTGGTGGAGCAGCAAATAAACCTGAGGGTAATTTCAGGATAGCCGGTGGTCTGACATGAAGATGCAGATATGTCGGAACATGTGTCGGCTAGAACAGAAGTGAAAACAGAAATTAATTGTCTTCTGTCCCACATTAGAAAGTGAAATACACAGGTTAAATTTAGTTACAGAATGTAATTTGGACAAGCTAAACAGGAATCTGGAATGTGTTGCCAAATTTGCATATGATAGATTCATACTTCATAAAAAATGAACATAATATTGTTAAAATCTTAACAATTCAAAGGTCAACAAATTTCTTGTATTTAAGGGATGAGGAAATAGTCATATTAGAGGTATACTTAACAGATGAAAAAATTGTCTTACTTCTTGATAAAGATGAAAACCAGAGAGCTGAAAACTACCATCAGCAGTAAGGCTATTGCCACACTCTTCCATATTATGCATGTTGACAGGTCACACTGACTGGGGGTAGCACCTAGATCACAGTGAAGTGACAGTAAATTTACACAACTCTGAAGACAAAGAGTGAACTCACAGTGAACAAATGGCTTTTAATTTACATAACTCTGTGTAAACTCACAGTAAACTATAACAGCATTCATTTTACAGAACTATCTATAAACAAACAATAAACTACCAGTGAACTAACAGCATTCAATTTAGAAAACTCTGAAAACTAACATTAAACTCACTGCAAAATCATAACAAAGATTTCAAAGTATGCTTACATTAACTTGTCATGTGGTGAACTGTGTGAAGTTGGGACTCACCTGCGATGTGGTGGGACAAACTACTGCCCTGATTGTTCGTCACCACACAGGTATAGTTGGACCCCCTCAGCTGAGAGAGGTGCAACCTGCTGCCATTCTCGGACAGGTTATGACTCGGGGCTACCACCCCATCCACCAGCCACTGAAATGTTGGAACATCCCATAACTCAATTTTGTTGTCTACATCACAGAGCAGTGAGACGGACACCTGTGGTGTAACTGAGATTAGAGAGAAAGATAGACATGAGGAGTACAAGTGTGACTGGAGGTGACGGTGATAAGAACAGTCTTTGAAACCGTCCATTTAAAGCATGTTCAGCCTGTCTTTCCATCCACACAAGTCTGAAATGACTACTCATTTAGCTTCAATGGGGGCCATTTGAAAAAGTGTGCCAGCTTCTGTTTTTGGCAGATTTACAAAGCAGCTTCTTTTTCTCCAGTTAATTTGCTTAATTAGCTCATTGTTTCCACCCATGTAAGCTTTTCCTGAACTCTGTATTAAAACTGAGTGGAAATTTCATACAGCAAAGCAGCGGCAGCCTTCTGTCACATTTTAAAAATGATGCGTACTAGAGAGCACAAAAATGACATAGTATCTACTCAAATCAGGAGGTGAGTGTGATGCTCTAAGATGACAGCATCAGTCCAAAACAAGAAAATACCAAACCAGCTACAAGAGGCCTGTGCACTTTATCCATTACAGCCTTAATTGCAAATTACCATTCTCTGGATTGGTTTTAAAGTTCCTTTTAATAGAGACAAATAAGTGTTGTGTAACTGCAACATTAGAAAATCTGAATTCAGACAGGTTATGTGACAAGTTTGTACAAACTGAAGTACACTAATGGTTCACTGAAACTTATTTGATTTTTAAACAAAATACTTTTTTTGTTGCCAGTGACAGAATAGCAAGGGTATTAAAGTTAACTTTAAAAACCACTAAATACTGCAGTAGTAACTATAGTTGGAGACAGAACAAAAGTTGTGGGAAGAAAATACACAAAATAAACAAAGGTTGCAGTTGACAAACATGCACATCTTATTACTCATATCTTTCTGAAAGTGTTTTTTCTCACCAGCTTCTTTCACCACACATCTGTCAGACTTTTGATGTCCCAAGGCATTGGTGGCAGTCACCATATACTCCCCAAGGTCCTCCCTGCGTAGTTCCCTCACTTTCAGTTTTTTCCCATCCAGCTCTAACTTGACATGTGGATTAGAGTTTTGTCTCGGAATTTCAGCTATCCTCTGCTTGCTGCCTCCCTCAGCCTCTCTCTCCCATGTCACCATGACAACCTTCTCTCCTGGATCATTGGCAATCTGAACTTGCAGATCCAAAGATCGGCCCAGAGTCACATACCGGGGCTTCTGGCAGTGGAAGTGCACGGACAGGCAGTAGTGATGACGTAGCACTGGAAAAAAGTTAGAAAATTATAGTCAATATGAGTGGTACACAACTGACCTTCAGTGCATGGATGCTTAACATCCACTCAAGTGGCAAAATCAATCTTTAATGTTAACAGCATACAGAGGAGGAGAGTGGTACTCACAGAGCAGCATGGAAAAGACAATCCACAGTGTGTGTGTCTGGCAAATTCCCATCACACAATGCTGTTATGTGAAGTGTAACAGACTGCAGTCTGGTCACTGAAACACTGTCATGCAGAAGACAAAAAAAGAAACATTTAGAATGAGTAACAGTGAAATAAATGACTGTGTAAAAGAAATGTAAAGAGTATGAAAACTTAACCTTCATGTTTTTATAGTTTTTACAAGAGAATGTGAACAGATATGTACAGAGGATGAGTATGTAAACGTTTAAAAATAACAAATTATTCCCTCACCCACACATTTTTACTGCTCTATCGTTAAGCTGAAAATGTAAAATAAGAAAAAATTTTAGTCTTTCACCCCAGATCTATATAATTTTCTTAAGATTACAAGAATGTAAAAGAATTTAAAAGTAAGACCTGAGCACACGGTGCAGCTAAATAATTCTCTTCGTTAAAATCCTTCTTAAAAAGTGAGATGCTGTTGGGAAAAACATGTAATGAAATCCAGGTAAACTGCTCTTACCTTATGTGTGTCTGTGTCACAGCAAACATTGCAACGGAAACTTTTTTTAACACAAGTAACGGAAAAAGGATGAGTCGCACAAGTGGAGTTTAACCAGTAAAAACATGAAGTATAGTTTACGGTAGATCTACCCTGGAAAAGGAAAATGAAAGACGTAATTCTATAAACAAGCTGGAAAAGATGAAGCGTTTTCAATTACTGCCAGAATCACGATACCCTATATACTAGCTGTTTTTGTCAACATTTCCTTTTTCAGATACTGCGTCACATCAAACAGAGTCAGCAAATCAACTCATCTGCTTGCACAGGGACAAAGTGAAATACCTTATCACTTAATATGTTCATATTATGTGTTAACCTGGTACCCTCATGATGCCAGAGAGCCCAATTGACAGTAGTGTGCAATGGTATGGGTAGAGATGCACAGCAGAAATGTTTGTGAAACAGAACTTCAACAAAAGGTGTTCCCATGCTGGCACCTGAGTCCACAACCATTCCCAGGCCCTTCACTATGATCCATAGCCCTTCCCAGGTGCATTCCTATAGTAAATACATGTCTGAGGTAAAATACAGTATGCATTGCTCCTGAGATAATTTCAGAACTATAAAATTAAATGGGTTTTAGAGTACTGGTAACTCATTGGACCTACGATGGACATCTCCCCCTCACCATCTAAATACTGGAGGTGAAGTGTCTCTCCTGTCCCCCTCAAAACCTACATCCATGTGTACAGAGCTACGTGAGTCCTCTCATAGTCATTTTCTTCTCTTCTGTGTCACTGACAAGTGGCTCTACAGGAGGTGCAAGATCAAAACATCCTTTGAAGGCTCTTAGGGTGTTTCCTGTTTTTTCAACAGTGCAGCACAGATATTTCAATTTCAATTTATTTTGATGTAATACCTTTCACTTTTCACCACATGTTGACTCAAAGCGCTTCACAGAAAGAAAGACATGAACAGAAATAAAGATAGGGGTTAGGTTGTTAAACACCTCTTAACCCTCAGTGTTAGAACATTAGCATTTTTTATTTTAGTTTTATTCTTAGCTTGATATAATTTAGCTGAAACAGTTGGAAAAACACTTTGCACTTCCAGAATCTTAACGGAAATACAAATATCAACAGCCTTTAGCTCACAATTCAAAATGACAGACACTCTGACATGAACTTACTGCCTTACAGATGAACTAGACTCTAAAACTGGAATACGTAATGAAGTTCTGCATTGTTATGAACAGGCTGGGTGAGTCAGGGTGGAGCCCAGTCTTCTAGCAGTACAAGATAGTCTGGTTTGGGATCCTGACGTATAAGGAAATTGTTAAGGAAGAGCAGATATTCAGTGACATAAACAGAACTATCTGGGAAAGAGAGGCTGGATGGTTGGGTGAGTGCTTCTGCGTTTGTGTATTCTATTGTCTACACTGTGGGCTTGGTTCGTATGATCTACCTTCATTTTGTTTGTGCTCTACTGTACTGCCTACACACTTTGGGCTTGGTCAGTCTAATCTCCTCTCATTTACACACTTTGGGCTTGTCCACTGTAAATTAACCTCATTGTGTCTGTATGCTCCAGTACCTACACACCGTGGCCTTGGTCAGTCTAATCTCCTCTCACTGTGTCTGTGTGCTCCAGTGTCTACACACTTTGGGCTTGGCCAGTGAAATCTGCTTGTGTCTTGTCTCAGTCAGGACCTGTGTGGCTTTGTCATCTTTGTACAGAGCACAGCTGATGGTGTGACAGACCACTTGAGGAAATGGGGCCTCTGTGCTCCACTCTCTTTCTACTCTTTCTCCCGGCAGGTGAGAAACTCCACACAAATCTTCTTCTTCACCCTCTACTGAATCACTCTATATATTTTATTCTGGAACCTTCAGGTGTACAGGAAAAAACCTAGGTGTTTGACTCTGGCTGAAATTTGCTTTCAGAAAAGGCAGTCCTACTGGCAGTCAGTCATGTCAGCAGCCAACCACATCATCAGCCAGTTACACCATCAGGGTTAATTCATTAACCAGTTAAGTCAACAACCAGTTACGTGATCAGCAAGTATGTCACCTTCCGGTAACATCATTATCCAGACTGGAAGAAACCTACTGCTGTCCTTCCAGCATGGATTGATTTTGGGTTGTAAATGACAAGAAAGACTGCTGCCCATTGAGTCTGTCTTTTACAGAAAGTAATTGAAAATGTTTGGAGAATGTTAGCACACAAAAACTGACAGAATCTTATGCAAACATTCTAACGATGCTTTTGTAACCAGCAAGTGGTTATTGGCTGCATAGTAGTACTTGCAAGTGCTAAGTAATCTTGTTCGATATTGAGTCATCATATTCATAAAGTCACAAAACGGCACATATAATTGTTTCCTCAGTATTGTCACTTTCTAAATATGTGGTCTTATACTGTTGTATAAGATTTACATTTGTGCCATCTGATGTATTATACAGTCTAATGGTCACTTAAAGAAATAGATATAATTGTTAGATAAATCTGACCTGACTGTAAATTAGAATGGCTTTCTGTTGTGTTGTTAATGTGCTATAATGGCAAATTAACATGCTGATATGTTAATGCATACACGTTTTGATGAGTGGTTTACTTATGATGTAACAAATAAATGTTAAGTGTGGTCTGACCCTTTCATCCACAAAGGCTTCTTTTCGGCTGTGGTATCCCAAAACCTGGTTCCGGTCCAATTTGAAACATCCCCAGTGCTGGCGACGTCAGGGAACCAGGCAATGTTGAAAGTGGTCACCACCTCCAAAGTGTTCTCAATTACCTGGAAGTTGCCAGATGAGACTGTTCTAGGAATATGGCTACCGGGCCAATCAGTAGTCAACACAGTGCCCTCTTATGCAGGCCGACTCAATATCACAAGCACGCAACTGCTGATCAGTCCCGTCCACCTGACCGACGCTGGCAACTACAACGTCGCTGTGGAGCCTGAAGCTGCTACTGGGATGAAGAAAAATTCAAAGTCTGTCCAGCTGCAAGTGTTTGGTAAGAGAGGGCAGTGCTTCATCAGAGAGTGTGATTCAAATGTAGCCTCTGGAGGACTCATCCAGGGCGTTCGGTGAAACACAGTGTGTTAGAAGCCACACGGCTCCTCTACTTCCTGTGGTTTCTTGTGTTTGTTACACTACTTTTACACAGTTGTTTCCTTTCTGTTCAACAGATGCTGTTAATGGAGTGAGTCTGTTTGTTCCCTCTGTGGTCCTGGAAGGGGACAGTCTTACTCTTACCTGCACTTGGACACAGGGGACACAGACGGTGGTGATTTGGGGGAAGGGCAACACAGCCCTCACATCTGACTCTCGGGTGACAGTGTCAAACGGCTCCCTAGTTATCAACCCTGTCAACAGAAGTGATGCAGGAGTGTACACCTGTACTGTCCAGAACCCTATCAGTGCCAAGACTGCCTCAGCCAGCCTTACAGTGTACTGTGAGTCAGTACAGTTGTACTGTACATATATATATAACATAATTATATGTAATGTAATATACTCACACACAGAAGACCCCTATTTTTCCAGTTTTTACTGAAATGTAAGCAATTCAAGTAAATAACAGGCCAACAGTTTCAAGCACATCTTAACACTGACTGAAGTAAAGAAGTCTCAGTTTCACTTGTGAAGACAACACTTCGAGGTGCAGGCTTGACAGGTCCAATGGCAGTAGGAGAGCCATTGCTAAGATGGTAAAATGAAAAGAGGCTTGCGTCAGCCATGAAGCATCGTCAGTGGACTACTGAAGACTGGCAGAAGGTCTTATGGACCGATGAATCAATATTTGAACTTTTTGGTTCATCACACAGGGTTTTAGTATGCTGTCGTGTAGGCAAAAGGATGGTTCCTCTGTGTTTGACACCAACTGTCAAACATGGAGGAGGAAGTGTGATTGTCTGGGGCTTTTCCAGGCTGTGTCAGAACTACCGTAGAAAGAAGAACAAGATGGTAGGCTTCAAAGCATGGAACGGCCAGCACAGTCTCCAGACTTAAACCCCATCGAGCTGGTTTGAGATGAACTGGACAGAAGGGTAAAAGCAAAGCAACCTACAAGTGCAACACTTTTTAATTGTACTTTATTAATCCCAGAGGGAAATTGTTTTTCTTTCAATTAACCCATCTCCTGAGGGGAGCAGTGGGCTGCCAACCACATGCGGCGCCCAGAGAGCTAGAATTTGAGTGTCATGCTCAAGGACACAACTGCTAGGATTTGAACTGGGAGACTTCTGCCTCCCAGCCTACCCATTGAGCCACCAGGCTGCTAAGTGAGAACTTCTGCAACAGTGTTGGAAAGAACTTCCCAAACAATATTGGATTGTCATTGCAGAAAGAATGCCATGAGTGTGTTTGGCTGTTATATCTGCAACGGGTAGTTACTTCAATGAGTCAAAAATTTAGATTACATATTATTATAGAAAACAATTCCATGATTTGTTTTGGATGTTCAATTGTTTATTTGTTGTATGCTTTATTTTCAGAGTATATTAAACTGCGTAAACGTCAATAAAAACTGGAAAAATTAGGGTGTTCTAAAACTTTTGACCGGTAGTATAGTCACTCCATTAATATATAATCATGTTATGTTTAACTGTACTATATATTTAATTTAATGCAAGTTGTAAGATATGGTTAAAATGTCTATTAATTAGTTTGACCCACTGAGTCTTAAACAAAAAACTTTTTCACTGGCTGGAGCAGGCCAAATGATGTTTGCATTGGTGTGTCTCTCCCCTTTGGCAGATGGTCCTGACACCCCCAGCCTACAGATAAATGGGCAGGCTAGCTGTGTGGGTGGGGGGACTGTGTTGGTAGGACAGTCTGTACAGCTGACCTGTACCTCCGCCTCACTGCCCCCAGCTTCATTCTCTTGGCAACAAAACGGGCAGCCTGTAGCCATCAGCCAACCAGGCAGTAGTGTGTTCACACTCCAAGCCTTCTCCACCAATCAGAGTGGCCAGTACATCTGCATGGCCAGCAATGCCATCACAACCAAGACTGCCACACAGGGTGTTAATATCACCGTTGTCAGTGAGTTCTAGTTTTGTTGTGTTGTGTTTCAGCTGGTTGAGTGCTTTTCATAGTAAGCATAAACAAACATATTGCAGTTTTAGATGGAAGACATTTTACATACTTCACATGCCTTAAACATAAAAACCTCTCTTCTCCACTTCTGTCACGATCTGTATCACTCTCTACATCACTTTCTGTATAACGTTCCATATAACTCTGCATCACTCTCTGCATCTCTGTATTACTCCCCGTATCACTCTCTGAATTCCTTTCCGTATCACTCTCTGCATCACTCTCCGTATCACCTTTGGTATCGCTCTCTGTATCACTCTGCATCACTCTCCGTATGAGTCTCTGGATCCCTTTCTACATCACCTCCATGTCACTCTCCGTATTCCCCCTTGGTATTGCTCACTCCTTTGCTTTACTCTGCTCTTTCATTTCATTCTCCCAGGCACATGCCTGAGTGTCGGTGCCGTCGTGGGGATTGTGATAGCTTGTGTTGTGGCCCTCATCTTAATCATTGTTGCCATTGTCCTGCTGCTGCGCTGGAAGAAGAGTGAGTCCCCCTCCCACTCCCACACACCCTGTGCTAAAAAGGCAGTGACTGTGCTGCTGCATTTCTTGTACATCTGTAGTACAAGCACATTGTTTACTCCTGTGGCCCATTATAGAGGTGACAGTTACTATATTTGCTCTGTGTTACAGTAGACCGGAGGCTAAGAGATGTCACTGAGCAACACAAGGCAAATCCAAACCCACTATCAATGGTAGGATCCCGACCTGAACATGACACACATTCTAGATCTGTTCAGTTTCTATTCCTGTGAACCACTCCTTTAAAGCATACAGCTGTTTTTGATGAAAAATGTCATCTACAGCCCCCTCAGATCCTTTCTGCTAGGCATTGTTAACTGTTTTTATCTGAAGTGAATATCTGAGGTGAAACCAGCTAAATAAGTATAAAGGACAGCCCACAGGAAGGAAGGTTACTGCTGTTTTTTTTGTCTCCTCCTCTCTGTACCTCCTTGTTTTCTTCTTGTGTCATACTCTCCTTTGAATGTCTTTGAGTTTTGTTTCTGAGTTTTCTAATCTCACTTACTCAGATCCCCTCCCCCCCATTTCAGCTCCCCCCACCTGATACCTCCACCCGGAATCTGTTTTGGAATGAGATACCTGGGCAGCACCTGGAACCTCCCTTACATAATTACAACACCCTTCCCACCCATAATCAGCGTAACACTTACACATCTCCCCAAGATACCCCCCAGGGCACAGCCTCAGAGCCACATGGCGGTGTGGGTCAGCTTGAGCCCCATGATCAACACAACAACACATTGTCACAACACAGACACCCAGATGGTAGGCTTCAGAACTCAGATAGTCAACAAATCCCAAACAGTCAGCAGAACCCAGTCCCTTTTTCTCAGATGGGAAACATACAACCCAGCTCTCTTCCTCCAGTCATCCATGTGACCTTGAACACAGTCCCACCCTCCCAGGAAGTTGGGAACTCCCAGCCACACACTGTCCATCTGAATCTGAATGCCTATCCGTCGATGGGTCAGCAGAACTCAAACCTCTCCCAAAACACCCAAGCGTCCCATGTAAATCAGAGCAGTGAAAACCCAGAGGACCTCATGCAAAATATTCCACTCCATGTCCCACCACCAGCAGCTGTCATCTCTGACTTTCCACGGGATGCACAGACTTTTACTAACTCTGTTCTCAACTCTGGAGCCCTTATTCAGACAGGATTCTCACACCGTGTTAACTCTGGCACTACCAGCCAGCGGAACGCTAACACTCAGACCTACTGGTCAGACTCTCATCATGCTGAGCTTCGGCGAGTACATCTGCCCTGGGATCGGCTGCACGGTACCCCTGCATACCGCAACAACTCTGCAGGTGGCCAGGCACTGGTCTCCTCTTCCTCCTCATCCTCATCCAGCAGTTCTACACCTGCCCAACAGCGGGCTGTGCCACAGAACTCACTCAAGCAGCCACATAATGCCCAGGGGAGCAGCACTGCTCCAGTTACCCTTAGCCCCAATTCTCAGAGACAGGAAGCACCTCAAAACCACCAGAAGAGACATGCCAGTGTTCCAGATCCTGCTAGCATGGTTGCCTCTCAAGGTACTGCACTGTCCCCAGTATTGCATGTAGCAAAAAATATGGGTGCACTGAATCAGCCCACTCTAGGCCCACAAAGTCAGAGAAATCAGTCCCCTGTGGGGCCAACCAGTCAAAACCAGAAGGAGCAGGGCCCTTTGGGTCCACACAGTCAGAAACAGAGGAATGAGCCTACTGTGGGCCTACACAGTCAAAACCAGAGGAACCAGCATCCTGTGGGCCCACAGACTCAGAACCAGAAGGAGCAGATCTCTTTGGGTGCACATGGTGACACCATTCAGCAGCTCCACTCTAGCACCCTTACTCAGGCTGCGCTGCAAATACACACTGCTAAAACCCAAAATCCTTTTCAGAACCGCAAAGAACAGACAAGGGCTGCACTGGCTCGGTCTCGGGAAGTCTCCCAGCAAGTCCAGCGGCCCCCCACACCACCACCAGTGATGCCTCTAGCTATGTTTAAAACCCTGCCGCTGCAACGCCCCCAGGACCAATGCCCCCAGGACCGACGCCCCCAGCAGCAGCCAGTTATCCTCCACACTGTGCCACATGCTCAGCCCAACCCACACAGGAGACACGCACCTGCTGCCACCCATGGCCGCACCCACCGCAAGCCGCATCACACCAACAGACATCAGGTGAGATTTTTTACATACACACTTCATTTGCACACAGTCAGACATTTATAATTACAAATCTTGTCAGTCTGAGGGCACGTCATCAGCTTCAGTGACTATGGTATGACAATGTATAGCTTCAGTGGAATTATTCCAAGACACATTGAAATATCATTTGCAAATTGCCCGTAGTGTGTTTACATGTGTGTGTGTGTCCTGCAGTGGGTTGGCGCCCCACCCAGGATGTCCCGTGCCCTGCACCCTATGCTTCCTGGGATGGGCTCCAGGCTTCCCACAACCCCGAATAGGATAAGGACTGTAGCGAATGGATGGATGGACAGATGTTGAAATATACATTTCTTATAGTTAACCCTTGAAAAACATCAGATTGAACTGCATGGGTCTTGTTAAATATATTGGAAAGGCTAGGCTACCACAAAGCAACCATATCAATTCTACTAGGCTACTGTAAAGCAATCATATTACTGCCTCTTATATTTGATGAATTTTTATGCCTGTAATAAATACGAATTTCTTTTTCACATTACGTTTTCATTTTTGATGTCTAGTGTTAGTACAATTTACTATAGAATTAACAGTGTTTTGTATCAGACAATATTGATATACATACTGACAGACAGGTAGACAACCTGTAAACAGACTTAATAAACTTATGGTATCGATACATATAGTCCAGGACTGTAAATGTATTTTCTCTTCCTTATGATTTTCTTAACATTTTCTTTTCTATAACTTACTTTAATGCAAAAACACAGTATATAATACGCGTACAAAATATGTGTTAACTGACTAAGGCTTCCAGTAAGCTGTTAGTAGTTCAGATTTTGGGGAGTCAAACATTACGAGTGGATTTTCGAGTGCGCAGAGGGTCAAAGCCCTTAACCCCCACATTCAAGCGTCATAAATAGTTTTATTCGTTTGGAGATCAGTTACATAATGTAAGCTTAAAGCTTGTTTTATCTTTAGACAGCACACCGTAGATGGCAAAGACAATGATTAATGATCTGGGGTTGAGTGTTTAATGGTTTTAAATATAACAAGTAGTATAACTTGTAGGTTATAACAGGTCCTGTGTGTCTTTATATCTGAGTAAAAAAGAGAGGCTGTTCTGTGACACTTCCTCCTGCTTAAATAACACCATTATAGTGACTAGTACAACATCTGTCTCTGCAGAACCCCCCTGGCTGGCCAAGGCGCTAGGAAACTCTAAGCCCAGCTAATCACACAATGATGATGCAGGTATGGCTACTGCAGCTGTTCCACGATAGGCAAGGGAGATGACCGCAAGGCCCGGGGAGTGCACAGTTCCTGAGAAGGGGATGTGATCTGTGGGCTGCAGACATCAGGAAAACAATGGGTCTCCATTGTTTACCAGCATCTATGCTGCAGCAATTCTACTGATATTATAAACCATCACAATGGAAATTCTATAGCCTTTTTATTAATGAGATGTGATAGCCTTTGCTGACTATTTAAAGGACTCACACAGAATACTGAACATATTGTAAATGCTTTCCTCTGTGAGGGCACAGCATTCCCCAAGACGGCGACACTGTAATTCTGGAATGATAAGACTTTGTTGTTCCCCTAATAGGTATTTCAATGTCATATGAAAAACAACAGTGAAGCTACATCAACAAAGACAGGAAAACTGGAATGACTCCAATAGTTTGAACTGGGTTCACTGGTGAATTGCAGGAAGAACCACGCCTGTCATGTTTCTTGATGTCTCTGGAAATGGTTATTCAGCAGAAGCCAGCAGTAGCCCCATCTCTTACCTCTGCTCAATTAACAGGATTTTTCATGGTTTATGCACAATACAGGTGCTTGCTTATCTGTATGGTGGGCTGAAATTTATGCATACATTAATTAGCTACTAATTTAACAACTCAGAAAATTGTATTATTGCAGGAGCAGAAGATCGAAGTGTCAACCAGTGTGAACACGCTTTATAGAAGGAATGAGGGAAATTATGTATTCAAGGCTGCTGAATGGCTGGCAATGACACATTAACATCTTTAGTAGTGTTGAATGTGTTTGTAAATATTTATGAGTTTGTTTTTCACAACCTAAAGAGTTTATAGATTGATATTTCATGTATATTAATTATACACAACATTTATGCTGGTTTACTTGTCTGTATGTATTGTGTTTGAAATCTACTCAGGGAGAATATTGGGGGAAAAAAGTTCTTGAATATGAGCTTTGCTTTTTACTTTGACTATAACACTAAGATAAGGCAATGCAGAAACACAAATGAAGAGTTAAATGAGCCATAAAAATGTTTTTGCCCCAGTGATGCCATTGAAATGTCTTTAATTGTTTTGATCATGAAGAAAAGCAGTAGCAGCAAAACAATGCACAGTCTTGTAAAGTCAAATGCTTAACAAACTGGGCCCATCTGTTTTCTGTTTTAAGTATTTCAAAAACAATGTTGATGTGCTTCAAGCTTTCTTATAAGAATCTGGTATAATGTGAAACTGAAAGAAAGCTAAATAAAATAAATGACAAAATGCAATAAAACATTTAACATATTTTGTGATGTTCAAAAACAAAATATTAAAACACGACGGAGGAAATTATGCCGGATTATTTTTATGTGGCTCTGACACACTGCCGTGCAGATGCGTCTAAGAGGAGAAAGTGAAACGGAATCTCTGGTCGCTCACGACTGCCGGTAAAGACTTGCCTCCAGTTAGAACATAAAATGGTAGTACGCAGAAACGCTCTGCAGAGCGTCGTGTACGCGCTTATTCTTGGTAAGTAATACTGCGCTGAGACACGGGAAAATCGGAGATGGACCTGGGCCAGTCAAAGTGAAACCCAAACGATGGTGTTTTCCTTGAAACTGCGGTAGCTTTAGTTGTGACTGATGTTTCTCTGTTCCACTTAAAATCTACAATTTGTCACTGTAGCGTTTCTGGAATTTGGACTGTTCTGTAACTCAGGTGCAGCGTGATTTGGCTTTTAAAAAAGCGACTGAAGCTTGTGTTAACCATTAACATCACGCATTTGAAATTTGTGAATCCGATATCGTTTTTAAGCAGTTTTTAAAACCAGTTG
Source organism: Chitala chitala (assembly GCA_025773905.1). NCBI lineage: Eukaryota > Metazoa > Chordata > Actinopteri > Osteoglossiformes > Notopteridae > Chitala > Chitala chitala. The sequence continues at coordinate 18,399 of JABJVR010027271.1, forward strand.
CTTCTTATTTTAAGGGTCTCGTGTGTGTACGCGCGCGTACGTCCTGGCAGGTGTGCTTTTCCGTTTTGACTTGATAAACCTTACCTGGCTTTAGGTGTTGTATTCGATTTATTTGAAATTGCAGTTGTTAGGCTGCTGCTTAAAAAAATCTAAAAATCTGGATTTAGAAATAATTAGTAAATTATTTATATAATAATTAGTAAGTAATTAGTAGTAGAACACGACAGCTCTCGTTCTGGTAGCACAGCTTTTGATACTGTTGATCATTCTATTCTGGTAAACCAGCTTCAAACTGTCATGGGCCTTAGCGGAACTGTTCTTAGGTGGTTTACTTCTTATCTCACCCACTATGCTCAAATGTCGAACGATAGTGCACCCTCGTCCATGTCATCACTTAGATATGGAGTACCACAGGGATCTGTGCTGGGCCCAGTACTCTTTTCCCTTGTTACCTTTAGGTAATATTGTACATAAATATAATATCAACCATCATACCTACACTGATGATACTCAGTTATACCTTTGCAGTTAAACCTAATGATAATGCATCAGCTAACACCTTAGTTAAATGTCTAAAAGACATCAAAGGATGGATGGAGACATACTATAACTAAACACAGATAAAACAGATCTTGTTGTTTGTGCTCTCAGTTTAGCCCTTCGTGTTGCTGACCTGTGATTTTCCATTAGCAACACAGCACTTAATTTAGGTGTCATTTTAGACTCAAACCTCTCTTTTGATTCTCATGTCAATGCAGTTTCACAGGTTTGCTTCCTGTAACTGAGAAATATTGCTAAGATGCACCATTTTCTTGCTACAGAAGATACTGAAAAAAATACATGCGTTTGCTTATAGTCGTTTAGATTACTGCAACACTTTATTCTCTGGAAGTACAAACCACACACTAAACACATTACAGCATATCCAAAAAAAAGCTGCAAGAGTTATTACTGGAAGCAGAAAGCACGAGTCCCAAACAATCCCCACTTCACTGGTTTCCTGTAAAGTACAGGACCGATTTCTGCCGTTAACATATAAGACACTCAAATGCAAAACACCGGTATATCTAACAGAGTTGACTAATACATATTCTCCAACTCGTTCCCTATGATCCCATAATGCAGGCCTTCTTACCATTCCACACATGCATAAAAGTATTGGTGCTAGAGCTTTTAATTACAGAGCCCCTAGTCTGTGGAATAGTCTGCCTGGTTACATACAGAATGCCGAATCAGTCTGTCTTTAAATCACAACCGAAGACCTACTTTGATTTAGCTTTTCCACAATTGTTTCCATAGCTCACTGTAATTAATGTTGCTGGCGCTGCTGTACATGCCAATGTATCTATGATATTTTGTTATGGAATTGCTAATGTTTGTGTTGTATCCTTCTCTGCAATCCTTCTCTATCCATATGTTTACTTGGTGCCCAACTGGGCACCATCTGAGTGGGAAGCCTTGCTAGAGTCCTTGACACCCAGAGTACCCTCCCCCCCCTTGAGGCTAAAGAGAGCTGCTCCACACCTGGAGCACAGAAGGACTCCATAATGCTATTTACATTCATAGTACAGTGGAACCTCAATTCATGAATGCCTCCCTTTACAAACTTTTCGGTTCATAAACTATATTTCCGTCCAAAAAAATGCCTCGGTTGTTGTACTGCATCTTGGTTGACGAACCACATAATCCGGCAATGACGATCGCTCATGTGCGTTAGCTGCTGTTCAGATCTCGCTTAGTGCACATCTTTGTTCAAATTCGACTTGTGTTTTTTTGAATTTCACTGTGTTTTGTGTTCTACTTCATTATAAACTATTAAATAAGGCACCATGGGACCAAAGAAGGGTAGTGATAACAAAGGAAAAAGAAAAATGACCAGAATTGTGGTAGAGATAAAGAAAGAAATCATTGCTAAATATGAAAATGGTGTTCGTGCCATTGATCTGTCCTATCAGTTTGGTCTGGCAAAATCAATGATCTCTGCTATTCTAAAAAGTAAAGAGAAGACATTAGCAAGAGGGGTGAACGTTATTACTAAACAAAGATCACAGACGCTTGAAGAAGTGGGAAAATTGCTGCTCATTTGGATAAACGAGAAAATGTTAGCTGGTGACAGTGTTTCTGAGGCTGTTGTATGTGAAAAAGCAAGGCGTTTTATGCCGTCAACTTTCCTTTGTACAGGTAAGGTAACATTAAATTAAGTTTATTTTTATTACATTCAATTCTATTTGTTTAGTGTTGTGTTTATATTTTTTGTGTTAGATTTAATGGTTTTCCTGGGGTCCAGGAACGGATTAATCCCTTTTACATTGATTGCTATGGGAAAAATTGTTTCGGTTCCCAAACGTTTCGGATTACAAATTGCCTTCGGGAACAAATTAAGTTTGTGACACATTTTGAAATGTTAGTATGTCTAGCAGGGGCTGAGCAGCCAGTCAAACTTGGCCCCCAGATGTTTTTTTTTTCTGCACACTGGAGGTTTTTGGTTCCTTTCCTTCATTTTTGTCTGGCTTTATCTTTAAACCTCAGTCATCCACCCACTGTCAACTCTGTATTATCTGTAATTTCTTTCTGTAAAACACTTTGAGACAACTTGTTGTGAAAGGCACTATATTGAAATTAGCTGAAACTGAGTTGAAATTTAAATAAATATCTGGTGGACTTCCTCATGTTGTGTCCATAGACTGGTTAAGGTAGGGGTTCTTGTGTGGAGTGATTCGGGTTAAATAGTGTCTGTGCAGGGAGCTCTCAGGGAAAGATGCCACACCCTGTCGCGCCCGCTCGTTCCTTCTCCTGTTTACTTTAGATTTTGTCTGTTGGCAGGGTGCTATCACTGGTGTGATCTAAGGGCAGTGTACTTTGAACTTTTGTCCTGGAAAGGCAGGGGAGGGCCAGAACTTGACTGTGCTGTCCCTACCTTGTTGTAGCTGGTGGGTTGATATATATATCCTCTCCCCTCTGTACTGAGGATAGGGTTTAGGGGTTAATTTTATGTAGGCCTTCCCTCTGTGACTGTGCCTTTTCATTTAAACATTTTTCTGTGATCATTTCCCTGTAGTTTAGCCGTGTCCTATTTTCACCTGTCTGCAACACTGAGTTTAAACGTCATCTCAGCAATAAACCCCAATGCTGGGAGAAGACTTTCTCACACTACAAGTCACCACATACAAGTCTGGAATGCATGTGCTGATTGGAGGATTGGCCTGTCAATAGACAGGATAGGGACAAGCCAATCACAGGTGTGTCATGCATCACTAGGAGGAGGTGTCTATGATGCAATATGCTGGCAAAATTCCAGCTGCAATCAGTGCATGAGGTACTATATTCTATGTATACTCTATAACCTTAGGTTGGGACCATTGCCATCCACCTAAAGTGACCACAAGGTTTCATTTTCATTTGGGTCTCTAGAGTTGCATTGTCATCACTGAGACTGACATTTTGTGTATATATTTTCTCACAAAGCCAGAAAATAAAACTGGGATCTTTCATTTTAAAATTGTACTTGTAGAAATAAATGTTGGAAATATATAACTGTATAAATAAAGATATGATTATTGTAAGTACTAACTCTCCCTCTATTCTCTCCCTCACTTCTTTCTCCTCTCCTCCTCTCTCTTCCACTCTCCTTCCCTCTCTCCCCTAACCTTCTTTACTCTTTCTTCCCTTTCTCCCCTTGGTCTTCCCTCTCTCCCCTCTCTTTTAAATGTCTTTCCTCTTTTCTCTCTCTCCTCTCTCCTCCATCTCTTCCCTCCTTCTCTCCTTTCTTTTCCTCTGCTCCATCTCTCTCTCCTTGCATGTTAGTACCCCCTGCCTCTGCCAGCACTGAAGTCCCGTTATTGCCCATTGTGTTTGGGGTCCTGGCTTTTCTCATCGTTGGCCTTTTCCTTGGTGTTTATTTTTGTACCAAGCGTTACAGGTGAGTGCCAGTGTCCAGCATAAGTACTTGTTGGTCTGGAAAATGGGTTTTCCAGAAACCCTTGTTGAACTGACCATACTTTTTTTCACAGGGCCAGACAGAACCGAGCCCATACAGCCAGGAGGAAGGAGTACCAAGCACGTGAGTCCAATATAACACTGTCCTGGTGTGAAATCCTTGTGTTCAGTATGGCCATGTGATCAGCTCCTGGCATTCAGTATGGCTATGTGTTTCGGTCCTGGTATTCAGTATAGCCAGCTCACTCCTCCACCTTTTCTCTTCTTTGGTATGTGCAGGATTTTCCCCTGAGGAGTAGTGTGCAGTCTACATGTGCTGTGATGATCAAGACACAGAAGTGACACTGACATATTAATAGATCTGCCATGTTCTGTCCAGTGATCCTACCTGTTTTGTCTAAATGATGTTCACACTGCACTTTTCGTTTACAAAATCTGTAAGTCTTGCCGCAAAATCAGACACTATGTATTTTTACAAATGGATATTATAAAGTACTGTGAAAATATTTGAAACATAATTGTATGTAATGTGTGGGATAATGTTTTAAATGACATACTATCTACAAAATTACATATGCAGATTTTGGTAATGGTTTCATTAGCTCATGTCACAAATGGCCTGTAGAGGGCAGCAGATGCTGCACCAACGACCTTGTGGCATTCTCCTGCTCTGTAGCCTGTCTCTGACACCCTGTCCCCATCCCCACATTCCTGAGGCGATGAGATCTGTCTTCTGTGCTTCACTTTGGGTTTAATTAATTCTATGGTGCTGTTCGTTCTCTGGTTTGCACTTAATTGTCCATTTTAGGGTTTATTGATAAGTGATAAGTTTATGAGGAAGAACTGTTAATATTTAATGTAACAGTAAAACATTATGAAGTATTTAATGAAATGTGATATAAATTGTTGTCTTCGTAATAAGTAATCATTTGTGTATCTATTTTACTATAATGTTTCTTGATCATGGTGCGTGGTGGCTTGCCTGGTGAACGTTATTACTAAACAAAGATCACAGACGCTTGAAGAAGTGGGAAAATTGCTGCTCATTTGGATAAACGAGA